>JAVYIG010006612.1:0-114818 GCA_035222895.1 Strongylocentrotus droebachiensis | reverse complement strand
GGGAAAATTTAAATTTTAGTTAATTTTAGGTGAATGTAAATCGTCACACAGCAACGAATGGGCTTAATATACCATTCCAAACGTTGAAGGTTGAAAGATAATTAAAAGCCTGTTTTATGTCGTATTTCATGGACAAGCGGTTGGGAAAATTCAAAAGTTAGTTGCGAGGTGTTGCACAGTGACGCATTCAAAGAAAACCATAAGTATCTTAATGGTATGAGAATTTTTTCAGGGTAACATTTCATACAAAAATCACGCAATTTTTTCATCAACCTTCCACAAATTACCGGTTCACTTTATATAAAAACATTACCCCTCTACCCTAAGAAACAGTGAAAGAAAGATAGACAAAAAGAAAAGAGAGAAAACCAATAAGTTAGGGATTAAGTAACAAAATATGGCGACAGAAAGGCTGCGTAGTATATACGTAGTATAGTATCACTGCCCCCACCGATTAATACATCCTTTAATTCTTTGAGTATTCGGGGAATCGGCGTCACCATAAAACTCACAACTTCACAAGGTTATCAACGTAATATGAGTAAACACCTTGTACAATAAATCCATTTTGGGCGCCACTTAATATACCCGCAAAATATAGCTGTACAATATTTGGACGCGTGCATTACCAGTTTTTGAGGATTTTCTTGACAGAATGCGTGCCAAAAAGCTTTTATTATCGTAGTGACAATGGCTGATACTAGGAAAATGATACCGTATCTGATGATGTGATATCAAATCACGAATAGAGAGGGTGGGAAGCACTAAGAATGACACAGTATTACACGATAAAGGATGGATATTTTTTCACATCGAAAATGATAATCGTTTCAATCAGTTTTTATTGCACTCTATATTTGTTAATTTTTTCTCTAATGACCCAAGCTTTATATTCCAGGGGGGTGTTTCACAAAGATTCTAAGTCGAACTTAACTCTAAGTTGAACTTAAAAGTTATGGAGAGCCATTTGTAGCCTTGAAATAAAATATATTCAAAAGCGAAAAAGACTTTCCATAAATTCCACATCAAGAACATGAAATCTCCCATGATGATAGAGAATACGAATGATTTGAATCAACATCTTATGCCTTTTAAAATAACTTTTACAAATATTTTCAAGGATGCTAATGGCTTTCCATAACTTTTAAGTCCAACTTAGAGATAAGTTTGACTTAGGATCTTTGTGAAACACCTCCCTGGAAGTTCATTCGAATTGTTGTCATTTGCAAGAAATAAGATCACATTTTTTCTTCCTAATTTGTTTTTATTCGTATTTCTCATATTAACCGATTAAGGTTACTACGAAAACAAAAACAAAACTAAAACAAAATAAAATAAAATCGAACGACAACAAAACACAATCAAGCAAACCAAATATTAAAAGGCTTTTAATGATGCACTGCATAAAATACCCAAAATCAGATAATTTTTCACAACTTAGAATGCAGAAAGATACTAAACAAGGAAGTATATGGATATACATTTGCTTTTTGTTCAGTCATTTTGTGATACTTATGTCTTTGTACAATAATCATTGAAAATACAACCGGATATCAATGTATGAAATGAAAAAAGTATTACTTGTAATCATGAAAGAGATTCTTGTGATTCTGAGAGTAATATATAGTTCAAAGAATTTGCTTTATTCAAGGCTCTTACTCTCAAAATTATATGTACATTGCGTGTTAACAGTGGTAAATTATGTTATATATATTATTAAAAATTCAAATATAGCATTATTATAGAGGATAGGTCCTATGAAATCAAAATCTCTGTATTCACGCTTTGATGAAAATGACTGGATCAATAGCGGTTTAGGTGAAAGTAAACATGATAATCCACGAACACTTTCCAAACAATATTGATTTTTATTTTATTATTTTATTTTTATCACCATAGATTACAAACATCGCATCTTAGGCTTGGGTTTAGGAGGAAGGAAATATGATAATCCACGAACTCTTTCAACAGAATATTAAGTTTTTTTATTTAATCATTTTATCACAACAGATTACAAACATCGCATCTTAGGCCGATGGAACGGTGAACTAACAGTCCCACCCGAAGCTAGCAGCGAACTGTACGGCCATGCAACGGCGAGATCAGCCGGTAGAAAGCATGCAGCAGCGGCCTACCCGAGCACGAGATCGTCGTGGAGTAACACCTCGCCACGCCCCACCTGGACACCCTGGAAGCAGATGGGAGTGTCTGCCTGGTTTTGCCGAGGCCGGGAGGGTTGGCTGGGTTGCCAGGATCATTGTCCAGAGTAACCACGGTTAGTAAACCTAATCATTTTTAAGTTTAATACTCTGAGATCAAAATAAAACGATGATGCTTCCTAAAAGCACGTCAACTATCTCAGTAATATCACATAGTCGACCAAAAACGGACTCCAAACCGACAGAATTCTTGACAATTTGGGGCTTAATGCAATTTATTTTCTTTTTAGTGTCGGTCTCGTTTTGGTCTGAACTGGGGAATTGATGACTAGAAATAATTGGTGATACAATTCATTTGAAAGCAAACCTATATAGACTACCCGCAAATACGTATCATATTATTCTCTTTAAATACTCATTAACTAATAATGACCCTATCAAATTCACCCCTCCGTGACAAACAAAATATTTATTACATCTCCGACCGTTCTCTCGTCATTTCCAATGTGCCGATAGCGATATACTGAATGGAAAATGCTTCCACGGAAAATGATGTAAAGTTGATTTGGTCTTTTATCATATTTATCATTCATAATTATAATTATATAGGAAGGGCATGTCGTTCAACAAAATCATTGCAAACTCTCAGACTATCTAATATACAGCAGTGACGTGGCAATGTGGGCTATTAATTTTTTTTTTAAAAGTTGAATATAATGTTTCATTAGGTCGACCCGCATAAATGCATATTACGTAACTTTACGCCTCGGATACTTTAAAAACACATGTTTATGTAATTTGAACAAAGAAATAATATATGTATATCTTAGTCTCAAATTTACAAAGAAATGTGCAAGATATTTGCTTGCACTCTTGTATACCCCTATACTAGTATAGTGTGCATCCATTCTTTTTAAAAAGTTGGAAGGTGTGTTTCTCATCAATGGACATCGCTCTCCATTTCACTGTCAGTGATTCGATTTAACTATGCGTCACATGACCAGGATGATACACAGTCGTCATACAAGGGCATACCACGTGCATGGTTGGAAAGGAACGCGACTTCTTTGCTATGTGGCAAATACTGTCACTTTTCATCAGGAGAGGTGTCGCAGATTGAACTATTACGGACATCTTTTCATTGCGAAATTCGGTTGACGAGATCAAGTATAAAGGGAAGACAATGATTGTACTTGAAACAATGTCAGAGGCCTAACGCCGAGAGAGATATTACATTACTCTGGCATTAGATTCGCTGTTGGATATAGGTTGAAAGGAATTTGGATGCTGCTTCATTTAACTTGACATATTTTTTCATCATGATATTCTTGACCAAATTTCTAAACCAATAAGATGTTGGTAACGACAACAACTTTACAAGGTGATGGTGACGATACCGAAAAAATAGAGGGTATAATTTTCTCCTCTATTCAAGCATTTAAGCCTTCTAGTCAGAATAAAAGCCGAATCGGCATCAAATCGTAGACATACTACTGCATTACGTCACTACGATTCTAAGCCGATTTAACTCATTTGAAACTTATATTGTATTAGTCATAAATTATGATTATTAAGATCTTCGATAATTAAGAAATCAGAAATCTGAATTTTTCTAATGCTATAATGGCAATTTCTTCAAAATCGAATCGTAGTCAGGTTCTATATTGTGCGGTGGGCTTTAGATAATTACATGTTTGTTAGTAAAAACTTTAAAAAGTTAAGAAACTATTATTTCGAAATCATTGATGCCTTTATACACTCAAATGTGACGCGATCGTTAGGCCGGTATCTCCGCAAGGCAAAAGCACGACACCAATAAATAATTATTGTGAAAGATTCTAATCGTCGAACGGATGATGAGAATTATGCTCGGAATCTCGTTCATTTTGGTGGTCGTGGACAGGCACACGCTCCGCCAAGTCTCCCGTTTCTCTTCTTTCACCTTATCAACGGCTCGATTTCTTCTCTTCTCACCTTGGCACATACCATCAAAGTATTAAAGGTATTATGCCCGCCGCTGGTAAAACACCAGAAGGGGAGACTGGCTAAAACACTCATATCGCTAAACTATACATCTCGAAGAAGTTTTTGTCAACTCCCATCCCCCCCCCCCCCCGGAGATGAGTGTTCATGAACCGTTGACAGCGAATATGACGCATTGCAGTATCATCACATCATATTGGAGAAAGAAAATCATGCAGGAGAAAATACTCCCCTATATAGACTTGGGAGTTTTCAAACATTACCCCCCCCCCCCCCAAACTCGAAAATTCCCGAATCCGCTCATCGTTGTCAGTGAATACATGCGTCTCACTTACTCTCGTTCGGCATTATTGCCTCGTTTACTGTCGGAACATGACAAAACGTGACTCGAATGTTGACTTTGAAATCAAGATGTCATTTATACCATAATCACGGCAGCACAATAAATTCGGATGACGATGACATTTGACCGACAACATTCGAACATACCCACGTACAATGCTGGGGATCTCTATGTCGAGTTTCCTCTTTCTAAAAAGCTTGTGACTAAAAAGTTCTTTATTTCTCGAGAATTGGTAACATGGGTAACAGTTCGATAATCCGTGAGGGCATACACGTAGTATCAGTGGCGTAGGCAGGTTCGTACACCTGGGGGGGATGACTCAGGGGCGGATCTAGCTTTTTGCCAAGGGGGGGGGGGGTTGACAAAAATAATGACGATGCGGAGCATCGTCCACGAGCCGCGAGCCGATTTTTTTTGGGGTGTTTATTTGAACCCCGTAAGTGATGTTTTCCTGGCATCTATTAACACAATGGAGACCATAAAAAGCAGTGCATGATAACGTCTTTTTAAATCAAGTAACAGTTAAATACACAGTTATATCCAGAGTTATCATGTGTTTGGTTAAGTTACCAGATGAGTTGAATATCTTCTCACAATATTTGCACTTGAAAGGGTTTCTCTCCAGCGTGCGTTCTTTTTTCTTTCTTTTTTTTCCCCCTTTTTTTTTTGGGGGGGGCCGCCCAAGGGGGGTTTAAACCCCCTAACCCCCCCCCCCCGTAGATCTGCGCCTGTTTAATCTTGTGGTTATCTTGTGGTTTCCAAACCACAAGATAACCACAAAATACTTGTAAGATTTTCTTTTTTTTACCGTCTGAATTGGCTTTCACCGTGTGAATGCGGCTAATAACAATAAACACAATTACAATAATGATGAGGATTATTATTATCATCATCATAATTATTATTATTATTAATATTATAATTGTTATCATTATTATTATTACTATTATTATCATCATTATGACTTATTAAGTAAGCAAATATTATTCCCCAAAACCTGGGGGGATGATTGTACATGCCACCCCCCCCCCCCCACCTTGTGAGGTGGGGGGGATGCATCCCCCTCATCCCCCCCCCCCCCCCGTTGTCTACGCCCCTGCGTAGTATCCGACATTTCAGTAAAGGCAGCATAGCTACATGGAATTATTAGAATAGCATCATTTTCATGAAATTGACTATTGCATTTACTTATTTCGAACTGTGTCATAGATCGTACCTTGATCTGTTCGTTCCTCATGCTTGTATTTAAATCCACTACAATCATGATAGCTAGCTCCCAACTTTACACGCAAGAACAAAGAACCACAACAACCTCTATTTTGGAATGATATTTTGTTTCGTGCAATTACCATGCACTTATCATCACCCCTTCCTCTCTGATAAGCATCAAACAAAGAATAAATAATATCAAAATTGCAGTTCTCGGCAACCATGTTAAGATATTCACAATTTAAAAAAGGAAGCTTAAAAGCTGAAATTCTAATCATTTTGTTCAGTCAGATAATACCGCAAAAATAGAGTTAATCCTTTGTTCCTCATCCCGACCATCATTCATGATAAAAGTCGGAGAGCCGGATAAACAAAGGAAATGTTACGGAACGATATTGAAGTATAAATCCTATAAATTTGAACTTGCTTGCTCTGTTCGTCCTCTAACAGTCATCATCACCCATTTATCGCTATATCTAAGTTACTGTATCCGTCACCCTCGGTCGGCTCCTAATGGCCATTACCTGATGACATACAGACATTCCAAGATACGCGCGGTGGCATGGCAAGGGATCGAGGATGCTATCAAGTTTGGTGTATAGGGTGTTCAAGCTGGTGAAACGGGCTTTGGGTGTTATACAGTTTGGTGTTGGTGTTAGCATTGCTTTTGTTTGCTGAAAAAACGTAAAATACATGCAATCAAGTTTGGTGTGTAGGGTGTTCATGCAGTGAAACGGGCTTTGGGTGTTATACAGTTTGGTGTTGGTGTTAGCATTGCTGTGGTTGGCTGACGAAACGGAAAATAGATGCAATCAAGTTTGGTGTGTAGGGTGTTTTGTTTTGTGATGAAACGGAATATAGATGATATTAAGTTTGGAGATGAGTGTTAATGGTATTGATGTGGTAGGCTGACGAAACGGAATATATATGATACCGAATTCGGTGTATATAGGGTGTTAGTCTTGTCATTATTGGGTGGTTAGACGGGCTGAATTGGTCTCACGTTCCTTGTTATGGTTAATGGGTTAAAAGTGTTGTTATTGTTGTTGGCAGATTATATGAACAGAATGTCAAGTTTATTTTAGGCAATATGGTTTGTATGACGTTCGGTGTCGGGTGTTACGCAATTGTGGTTGCCGGGAGAAATGAACTGTGGATATTATGCATGCAGTTCGACAAACGCTTCGAAATCCGGCGTTTGATCAGAAAGTTGCAATAAATGGATCAATAGAGTTCCTAAATTTACTTCCTCATGTCAATTCATAATGGGACAATGCCGCAATGACATAGGCTTTTTCAAATTTTCTTCCAATGTTTATTCCCAGTTTAATTATTCATTCAAAATGTAGAAAACTAATTTTCTATTTTCATATTCAATTATTTGAGAGAAAAGTCTCACTGTGTGTTTCTTTTAAGATGCGATTTCTTTAGCACTTCACTTCATTTCAATGAATCGATATTCTAAGAATTCCTTTTAAAAGGCAAATTTCGATTCGCTTTGACTTTTATCGAATTCTGAACAGTTTTCGGAAACAATTGATAAGAACGCCGTTATGTGATTATCTTTTTTTTCGGGGGGGGGGGGGAGGTGGGGGGAGGGTGTTAGTAGGTCCATGGTGTTTGGATGGTGCCCATAACCGTCTCGTCTACAAATGGTGATATTAAAGTAATTTTTTTAATTAAGCACGATCGCAATTTTACTTTCATAAAATCAACTCGAGTGCAGTGCAACTACCCGATTATTGTATGTCCCATAGAAATCATGTTTGGATTACGAAGTATGTCATAAAAGGTGACGTACAAATCCATTAAAATGCCTTAGGTTGATTTGTCGAAAGTAGCTGCGACCGTATTTTTTTCTTTTTCAATCAAGCGATCCTGAACCTGGCCCCCTCTCTTGGTCAGACGGTATGACTTTTATTGGGCATGGTAGTCGATGTCCAGCTCGGACTACAGGAGCCAGCCCATCTTGATTACTGAACTCAATAGCGAACAAAAATAAACAGAGGCCAATATCACACCGGCCGCAGTACACCGTGCGTACAGGAGGATAGATGCCGGGGAAGATTGGGGGCTATGTTATCATGAGGAAGGGGGTCTAAAATGATCAATATCAAAAGGTCGCATAGCCAATATTTAGATCAATATGAGGGGGAGGGGTTATGCCACATGAGATGCATGGTATGTAGATGTTTTTGACCCGAGGCTTCAATCATGTCTACACAGTAACGCGACATTTCCTTATCAAGGCGTATCATTTACATTACAATTTTTGTTTAGCATTGTCCAGTCTCTATGGAATTCAGATACAATACTTTGGGAGCAGCGAATACACGTATATTACAAAATGTAATAAGATACAGATTCATTAATATCTTTAATTGATCATCTTAATTACTAGTTTTGCAGGATATACTTTTTACAAAATCGGCATCAAGTGTCGACAAAGCACAATAGACGCCTAAAATTGTCTTTGTCCAAGAACCTACTCATTCATATTTTCCGTGAAAAAAACCCTTTTAGCGATTAGAAAAGACAATTAGATAACAAGAAAACTTCCTCCTTATAATAAAAACCTTGTCTTATTCCTTCAACAATGAGACACCTAATATTGTGACACGAGCCTGATAAGAAAAAACACCCTCCAGAACGAAAATATAGGCCTAAATGGTGTAAGTCCCATGAAGAACTAAATGATATAATTCTAGAGAGCCAAAATTATTTTAGTTTAATATAGAGATAACGATTACAGATATTTGATAAAATGACAGCGTCGGAAATTCTTCTTTGAAGCAATTTCCGATCGCAATATAATTCTAATCGCTTTGCAAGACGACTGATATAGAAATCAAGATCAGTAGTTCGGAATTTATTTTGTCTGACACTGATGTATTGTTTCTGTTATAGGCTGATTGTTTAAATACTTCGAGACGTTTAATTAGACGGGCCGGTCTAAACATGCGAGTATGATACTCCCATCGGGACGGGAAGAGGCTCCAGTCAGCGGGGTAGGGGAGCGGACTATGGGCCGCTCGTACTGATAGATTTCACGCGTCTTTATGTTTCAAATGACAACCCATTACATGACCCGAGCGGTGTCTATTTCAACGTCTTGAGAGTCGGGACCAAGAAGCCGAATAGAGTGTCATTGAGATAGCGAGACATCGTGGCTGATCTCTGTTTGTGATATGACGTTTACCGATGGTTTAATAGGCTTTAGCCGACTGCATAACTGTCAGCGAGAGAGCCGAAGGAACCCTAGCGTTGATCGAGATGGGCAGGAATCAAAACAATCATCAATCAGTCATGATATTAACACAATAATAAATCAACGAATTTATCAATCAATTAATCAGTCAGTAATCCTTAACCATCAGCTAATTAAGGAGGCGATGAAAGGACAGCTACTCAAATGGAGATACTAAATAAGCATATACCTGCAGATAATACTTGGAATCAAATTTATTACATTAAACTATTACCATTGATTACTTTGCACAATAAAATTTAAACACCTACTAGTACATCACGAGAGGAATTTTATTTTGAAGCTTAATTTAGAATATCATATCTATAACATGACTAATACCATGCAGTTAATTATCTACAACAGCCGTTTATTCAATTTTTTGGCGATACCTTGTTACTTTTTCAAAGAAAATGGGCGGGTGGGGTGAGAGAGAGAGAGAGAGAGATGGTTTCGCATGTGATTTATGAAGGTAGCTTCTTAAACCGAAAGTGAATACGGTAAAAATCAAAACATGTGAACGGGAAAGAAAAATGCATTATTTCCTGAATAACAAAGCAATAGTTAGATTATACATTTTTCCTCATATTGCCATAAATTATTATATCAAAAATATTGAATTCTTTATTTAGACATAATCATTCAAAAGGGCAATTAATATCTCTTCTTATGAAAATTGAAACATAAAAACTTTCATAGGTCCGTTAAGAGCTACCACATTTCCGCACTTAATTCTTTTGGTTTCTAAACACGCATATATTGTTTTCCTTTTAAATTGATTAATAGCCTAATTACCCGCCATTATGTGCAGTTTCATTGAACTTTAGAAGTACCGTATGCATTCTTACTCAAAAGGTGTTCCAGGTATTGGTGTTAGTGAAGCCCGTTTTACCAAACAGGTGAAATTCCTCAAAAAGTGAAGAAGAAAAAAAGATTATGATTTATGTTTTCGGCTTGAATATGATATAGTTTAATTTTTTAATAAACATATCTGATAGAACCCACATCAGTTAATGTCTTGTGTTTTTTTCTTCTTCCCTTCTTTTGACAACAGACAACTTCCCATCACGACACAGTCCCTACCCGTGGACCCGAACCTCTGACCCCACCCTTCCACGGTCCTTCCACCAGGCTGCATCAGCCTCGTCAATGCGATCGACCTTAGTGCAGGACAACGGGCAGGACGTCAAATCCAATATTGGTGGCAGCGGTGGGATAGTGGGGAGTATATCAGGGAACCACAAGCGCAAGAGGTCTTGGTCTAGGGCAGTCTTCACAAGCCTGCAGAGGAAGGGCTTGGAGAAGCGCTTTGAGATCCAGAAGTACGTCAATAAACCAGAGAGAAGGCAACTTGCGTCTGCACTGGGCCTCTCAGATGCACAGGTAAGCATTTTTCCACGATTGATGACCAACTCCAAATCATTTACAATCATTACACTCAGCTGTAGGGCCTAGATATTATGCTAGCTATTTTCATATACAGGATGTGCTCCAATAGTAAAGAAGTTGTGAATGTTATTAAAGCTTATAATAAAAATGTCTAGGATCTACATGAATTAGTACCCTATAATTGTATACATTTTCTTTTTTTCCAGGTGAAAGTATGGTTCCAAAATCGCCGTATGAAGTGGCGTCACACTCAGCAATTCAATCGGCCACACGACATACCAGAAGGGCACACAGAAGACCTACAAACGCAACCACTAGAAATGGTTCACCACATAAATCCAGAAAGTGATGATTCGAACAACAATGACATCGAGACCGAGGATCAAATGCGATCGAGAAAGGTGGAGTTCGGAGATAGCAGCTTTGCTGATTGCAATAGCAGTGATGAAGACATTCAACAATGAAAAACAGAAAGGCAAACATCGGTTCAGTCCTGTCAAATTTGTGCATATCAATGACATTTGCACCAAACATATAAATGGACCAGACTTTGGCATATTTTTAATAACATTTTCACCACGAACTGTAATAAGAAGGTATGACCAATGAGGGTGTTCGTAAATGAATTCATGTCTCTCAAAGACGATCGTAACTGCTTTCGAAAAATCAACTCAAGGGCAACTCCAATGCCATATTGTATATTCTGTAGTAAATCTTACTCGGATTACGTAATATGTTATTGTAATGTTCGTCCATTTCTAAAGGTGATTGACAAGAATATTACAATTGCCTTAGTAGTTGCGATCATATTATGTTCGTTAGAACTTCCTATTTCCCCGAGTCACAAATATAAAGTTATTTGCGGCAACTATCACTTCAAATTCGTTAAAAACTTCAACAACTTCTCGAACCAACGACGGTTATTCTTGTACGTCTTTCGCACAGTCATCGTCAGGTCAACCAGAGGAACGCAAACAATCACCAACGTCCCCTGAATGTCAAATACACCAATCAACAGCAACTGCACCATGTGGATTTTTTAATATCCTATTTGACAATGCTCTTGCATGCACTCATCTGTTTGTACATAAACCTTTAATTTTGAATATTTCTGCATATAATACATCGCGTACACGTCATCTCGAATGACATAATAGGGAATTAGCCTTTCAACCTACCGCTCATAATAATTTATTGCCTACAAACTATCCACATGTTCAATGGAACAAAAAGAACACACGACCAAGGTATCCACGATATCATTGCTTAAAATATCATTTTTTGTTTATAAGCTTACAATGCGAGGCATGTTTATGTAAATACATGGAAATACGAAAGAAAACGTCAGTCTTTGGTTGAATCAAAATAATACCTCTTCAACATTCAAACAAAGTCATAATTTCCTCCAAATGCTATGACACGAAGCATTAGGTTAAAGAGCCAAATGGTCTTTAAAAATAAATATTCCTTCACATCGGTGTCCTAGTCCAAAATAAATCTACCTCATGTACATGGTGGGTGTTGATTTCAGAGTTGAGCCTCTGAACTGTATGTAAGGCATGCTATAGGTAAGTTATAGAAGTAAATTAAATATATCATGTACCCGTGAGAATGTACCCTAGTCGATTACGTTTCATTCAAACTGGTATTTCCTATTTTTGTTTGTTTTTTGTATCCAATACTTTTTCTACATTGGACTGAGTTTTGCCGATTAAATCCTTTTCAGCTCTTTGAACCTTGAGGCAGATTAGGCCTTAATTGAATCATGCACAAGAAACCGTCTGTTCTTACATTCACCATCACTTTGAACTAGTACTATTGTTACTCTTACTACTTCTGCTACTACTACTACTACTACTACTACTACTAACACTTCCAGTCTTCCACCACTACTACTAAATACTATCAATCTTTAAAAGACTGGGTAATACTAATTATGTGCCATGTGGGGAACTATATATCCACCCTACTTCAGGCATTTTCTTACCCAACTTGGTAAATATTTTGCTAATTTTGCAGTAATTATTCTATGCAGTGCATTTCGACCCTAACTGGAGAATCATTATGTAATATTCAAGTTTGATAAAGAAATGCCCAGAGTTAGTCGGATACATCATCAACCTCGTGCTTGGCCATTCCCCCCCCCCTCAATATACTACTACTACTACTACTACTACTACTACTATTACTTCTACCACTACCATGGACATGGGAGCTGTAACTACCCATATATATTTCTTTCTTTCTTCCTCTTTTTTTTCCGGGGAACGGATCAGTACTACGTCGACAACATTTCTACCAATGCTACCGTGTACGGGCATGATTATTTTAAGCAAATGTTTTTTTTTTCTCTATTACAACAAATCGATAAATAATACGGGCATACGTCCTATACAGATATTATAAGAGTCTCGTGGACAATTTTTTCATATTCTATTTTTTGGTCTAGTTTTGTTTTTCTTTCGCACGTAAAATTCTAATAACAAATTGCAATCTTCTGGAAAAGAAAGAAATTCCTTCAGGGCCAATATAAAACGACATATTATTAAGTAATTGTGATCATACGCAAGTATCAATAAAATGAAATTAGAGAGGGTGCTGGCAAATTAAAAATTTAATTAAATTTAACCTGAAAATGGGACCATTACCAGACCATTATCTGATTTTTACTTCTGATAGAATGATTTATAATTTCCTGGAACTAATAATAATGATCTATGAACTTCATTGTGCTCTATTTTATTTCACACACAGCGAGAAGTAAAATGATTTGAGACATTGGATATCCATCTAATAAAAACTATTTCAGTTCACATTTTCAATCTCTGGGATGTTTATGTTTCGTTGTAAGTGAAAGTGTGTGGGGTCTTTTGATATGAGAAAATCCATACGTGAGCACGTGACTGACATGTCTTCAACAGTAAGGAGCTAGAGACAGTGGCGCAGGATCTAGAGACCCTGTTCATCTTTTTTTTTTAAAGCCCATTTCGTTTATTTGAAATAAATTACTGCCAGAATATACAAACAACAAATTAAATAGAACAAACGTATTAGGATGATAAAGGGATAACTAACATGTATTGTAACGGTTTAAAGCAACCAGGTGCCATGTTGTAAAGATAACAAAATCATATCAAAGAAATCCGATGTGTTGATTTTTAGGGATTTACAAGAAATGTATATGGGCTTTAAATGGTCAATAAAGAATCATCTGAGATGTGATACATTCATGTCAACCTCCCGGGGGTATTACAGGCAATATTAAACCTCCGGCGGCGGGGTAATGTTTACGAATGTTTATGATTTGAAGAGCAGGAAACTACCTTCATCTATTTGACCTATTCCAATAAATAACAAAATTTACGCGCTAAACGCGTGACAAATGAGATAGTTTCGGGAACAGTTCTGGTTCATATTATACAGACGTAGACATCCATGATATAAAACAAATTCGATTCACTATCCTTCCTCTTCATGAACCGTAGGTGCATCTCGTTTCATATTTGGAAGTAGGCCTATACAAATACGACATGAAAATAAGTTGTTCGGAGCTTCCATCTTTATGCAACGAGTCACCTATAGGAATACATGTACATCAAGTATTGTGTGTTATAGTGCGTGTGTGTGTGTGTTTATGATCAACCTCGCTTCATTAATGTTGAGCAGAAAATATTCAGCTACATGTATTGGCAAAGAGATGAAAATGCACGAGATGAGACAGTAGGATGTGTTGCGGGTTTTCAGCCTAGCGATTCTGATTTATTTAGAAGAAAAAGAGAAATGTTTGGGGGTAATTATATTTTTAAAAAGTTGAGAAGTACAGGTTACATGACTTTATCAATGAGGAAATATGGGAGAAATTAGAAACGACTTCTCCACATATAGATTTAATTCCTACAATGCATATCACTAATGGATTTATGTTGTATGTGCAAAAATACACCAATAAAGGCTACCTGACCTTGTAGAATATTGCAAAACAACGCGATAATAATAAACATTAATGATATAGTTTTTTTTTAAATTTTATAATGCCATCTTTCATGGACGGCATATAGATAAACAATTATTATACCTGTATGTTTTGTCCAATGTGCAGGCGGATTAAATAATACACGCGGACATAATGACCCCCCGCCCTAACACACAAACGGACACGCCGTTGAAATTGCTTTCGGCAAATTCATAAAATCGATAACTTCATTTATATTCAAGCTTGGTTATCTTCTTTTTTATAATTATTTTAATGACATTTAATATGTTTTTCTTTTTTTCATTATTACAATTTATTTTGTATTTTGTATTTTGTATTTGTATTTTTTTGTATTTTTTTGTATTATTATTATTATTATTATTATTTTTTTTTTTTTTTTTTTTTTGGGGGGGGGGGGGGGGTACTTGACTTGTGGCAAAGTAGATCAGGCATTCCCATTCATGACGGAGTAGCAACGTCCGTTAAGTGAAATTGATAGCCATAGTCACACAAGTTAGTAATCAATTTAATAGGCCGCCGATACACATTGATTTTATGGATGATAATAATTTTGAGGTACATGTAATTGTTCTCAGAAACAATTTATTTAGCATCAAAGGAAATTTTATGTTTCATTAATGAACTCTTAAAGAGTGCCCACTGCATCCGATTCACGTCTGATCGACAAGCCCATAAGAATATTCAATTTCACTTAAGTCCTTGATGACGGGGAAAATATAATGGTAATTTGATCGTATAGTTTCATCAGGACCAGCAAACAAGTAAAGTGTAATGATACTGGTATAATGAAATTGTAAATGTATCATCTGTTATAATAATCTCAAAATGTGTACACAATCAAGCGATCGGTTTGGATAAAGAGAAGGTACGAAATATGAAGAGAGATGAAGATAGAAGGAGGTGGGGGGTGGGGGTGGGGGGGGGGGGGTGGAGGGCGGTACATGTACGTGGAGGCGATGGAAACGATAGGGGACAAAATGGGAGACAAAGGAATAGAGAGACTTGTTCACATATTATTATGACGCGGTAATATGTGGAAAAACCGTCCCTTTTGCAGCCAACATCAAATTCTGTAGAACTTTGCAGGAATTATGAATATGTCATGTCTATCCTATCCGTGAAATGTAAACGTAAGCATTGTGTCCTATTATTCAAATTATGCAAGGAAACCGGTTTACTTGCTAGACTCCTACACTGTCAGACACTATTGAGTGACTGACTGGCTTTTGTTTCTTCTTTGGTAATAACGTACATAACATGAGCTGTAAGGGTACATGAGCATTTGTCTACATCAATAACCCACTTCTTGTAATGGCCAAAATTAAACTGATTGAATCTTTGCGCAGCACAAAACGTACGACCATTCGGTACAATGGTCTGAAAATTAGACTATTACTTACTGACTTGGTAGCACTTAAGTCGATTCGTCAACTACTAGTCGTTATTTTCCCACTTAAAGACATTTTCAAGCCCCCCCCCCCCCTCCTTTTTTTAGGGAAGTTGTAAATTAGTATTATCTGTTAAATGCCGTTGGAATTTAACCTTTTTATTTGTTTGGCCTGCAAATCGGACATAGTACCTTTAATGAAAAACACACAAAAGGGTGCGGGCGTGTGAAGAGAATAAAAGAGCATCCCTTTTTCTTTCCAGATTTTTCCTCCTCGTGTCTCTTTCGTTTTTAGAATTACAATCGAGATTCTAATCACTTAAATACAAATGACCGGGATAATATCCCTTTATTTCCCCCTTTCCAACAGTACGCATCCTGCATGAATATTTAATTGGTCTACACGGTCATAGCTACGGGTTCAAGACATCTCTGAAAATAATTTTTTTCGTTTGTCTGCCCCCCCCCCCCCCCCCCAATTATAAAAATCTCAAAGAACTAGATGAACTGACTTTGCTGGTTATAGGCATATTCTTCAATTGAGTGCATCACCGATTATTATCAAACCTACTCATATCTCAATGGCGTACCTATTCTAAATCTATAAAGTGAATACATCAAATGAAATTCATTTTCAAAACTTCTTTCTCTTAATTTGTTGGCAAAGGCGAGTAATATTAGTTTATAAATCGAAGCCTCTTTGTAGTAACGCAATCGCTCATTTATTCCCTTTTTTAATTGCATGATTTAAATTGTAAAAAGTTAAGTCCTACATTTCAGTTACGTTTAGATTTTCGAGATGATTTCGACATCTACGTACGGTGCCGCCCCTCCCCCATCACCTGATCTTCATCCCTCGTACCTCTATCAAATTCGATATAGACCATCTCCTTCAGACACATGAAAAGCTCGACTTATTACGGCTTTATTGCCTTGACACGTGAACAAGACTCCACTATAAATACAAGTACCCCAACGTGAAGGTCACGGCTTCTAAATAGCGATCTAAATATATCATCGTTTCTCTCTTCAAGAACGTCTCCTATAGAGCCCTGTTGGAGACTGTGGACCGTGTGGGAATGGACACAATTATGATCTGAGGGATCAATTATCACACCCTCGTCATCTCCCCAATTTAAAAGCTATGAAATGATTTCTGTAAGTGTTGAATAAATCGAACTCGACAAACTGCTATTCAGGACGCGCAGGCGACGACATGCGCCGACAAGACGCAGGCAAATTCAAGTTGGCGTGGGGTTTGTAACCCAAAATCAGACCAATCAGCGTGGCGAGTTCTTGCCCCAGGGCGGCAAGAGATCATCAAGTCAACTATAATTGATTCTTTAAATATTTGTGTCTCTCTCTCCAGCCATCGCCTGCGGGTCGTGCGATATTGAATTATGAGGTTTTATGACGCTGTCAGGGCGCGCCGCGTGAAGTTACAATCTGACTGTAAACGAGATTTCAATACCAAATATTATATATTGTTTGTAACGGAGTGCAACTAATTCAGTATAGCCCCATTCTTTGCATGGTGTTTTTACTTTTTTTCATCAATCCAAAAAATATAGAAGCAATAAGTTCGCAGCACAGCCACGTTGTGTTTTAATATTTCATAGCAATTAGGGTAACCGACTTCCTAGCCCCTAATTCTACAGCATAACACACTTGAGTCTGCACTTCTGAGTATCGTGTTACGTTTATCGAAAGTGCGACTGTTTTTCTAGTAAATTGGCCTCATTTGGATATCTCCTTTCACTCTTTCAGTGCTATATTTGATGAACTGGTAAATTGTAAAATGCACTGGTACCTCCATCAAATAATATCCTGATCACTATTCGTTACAGGATTTATCAGCTACCATAAAACAACATTAGAATAAGAACATGAAAAACAAATACTATACCCGTCTGGAATTCCTGTTTTTACAGGATTCAACGGAACAGCGCAAAAGTGTACAATAAATTATCTCAAGTTAATTGCATAAACTATTATATAATGTTTTATTGTCACAAACGTGCCTTCATCGCAATAATATTTCTCTACCTCCTTTAATGAGAGAGAATTTCGAGGGAAAGAGATGAAGAGGAGCGATATACAACAATTCTAAGCGAAAGTTGGAGAGGGAGGGGTTTGGCTTTGAACTCCGTCTTTATGAAGAAGCATCAACCCTAAAGATAGAATATAACCTATCAAATTTCAAAGAAAATTGATCACTCTGGATCCAGTTCCATACAGTACTAAGATGATAAATACACTATTACCATCCTAACATGATATATCATTAATTAGTTTAGAGCTGAATACAAAAAATAAAAAAGAAGAAATTACTTTATATCAGATGAAGGAAACATCCCTAATATCGGACGGATATTTCATGGACTACTCTTACAAACAATAGACTTTATGCAAGAATTGATGCTATAAAAATCCCTATGATCTTCTCCCTCAAAAAATGTATTCGTGAATATCATCATACAGCAGAAAATTGGAGTCCATTACCATAATTATTACAAAAAGTAATCCAATAAGCTGTTTAAAGTAACATATACCTTTACAGACAAATGTAGTCTTCTTTCTTTTCTTTACAACCAAATGATATTAAATTTGCATATCAAAACCAATTACAAGGATATTTGGCTTAATGGCTTTACAAATTGCCAAGTTTGAAGTTTCATTACCTACTTTGTGTTTCCATCATGATCTTGTTGGTAAACTTTGAATTTTCCCCTGAACTAGGCACTAAGTAATCTATGCACAGTATAGAGTAATTAAAGCACACATCAGGAGACTCTTTGTTCCTCTTCAGGATTTATTTCCATGACAACATCACACTGACTGGTAAGCCATTTACATGCAAGCAATACAAAAATAAGACATACTACAGAGTTAAACATATCAACTTAGCCTTTCATCACACAAGTTCTTGGATTTTTGAAACAATTAAAGCTAAATCTGCAGTGAGTTTCTGCATTAGAATAAATCACAATCCAATACGGATTTCTTAAACAAGTGAATAAACCTACTAGTGAATTAAGTGATAAAAAAACATTTGACTAATTTTCCACTGGTAGGCCTGTGAAGAATGAGTAAATATACGCCCAATCAAAATTTCTCAAAAGTTCCTATATTTGACCTGTCCAATGATATGGTAGTTCAAATTCAACTTTCTTGAGCCATCATGATATACAAGAGATATTTCTTCTCTGATTTCACTTTAAATCATTAAATATAAAAGGTCCCTGTATTGCCCCCCCCCCCCCTCCCAAAAAAAAAAATCTTCTTGATGGCAGAGAAATGACTGAGATTACTTTCTTTTCATTTATTAACTCATTGCATTGTATTTTTGAAATCTTTGCATTGAATTAAGTTACAATTAGCAGTAAGATAAATGATATATTTCATTAATTGTGAACTTTTTCATGAAATAGCAATCGCATTTTGAGATATTCTCTATAATGAACATAAGTTATGTGATTAACAAAGTATTATCTGTAGCAATGCAACTTGACATCAATAGCAATATAATATTACGTATCTTGTAATTGTGATTAGAACTTTCAAATATAACAGAAATTATGTTCATTACATGTATACAACTTGTGCTCTACAAATCAAACTGGTATTTTTTTCTTCACAGATGTGCATGTTTAAAGTGGACAAATATGAACAATAAAATCCATGAATGTCAATGATGTTACTAAATATTCTAAAAACTGAGTAAAATACATAATGCATATTAATTCATTATTTGCTCCTTTACTTTTCCTTCTTCATTATATGATGCAAATAGCGTTAGCATTTCCTTTCTTTAGTCATTAATACATGCAACTCCAAAAGGTTTTTACATTCCGGTGTCATAATGTCCTTTAGGAAATCAAACAGCATATTTAAAGCACAGAGCCTCTGAAAATCAGCTCTCAAATTTAAAATCATAATTGAATGCTTATGTACAATGTAATAACATGCTTAACTTTGAATGATAATATCCAACAATTTTAGCGACACTTAAAATCATGAAGCTAATGTTGATCAAGTACAATTTCATGGTCAGAACAAGAGAAATACACAGTAGTGATTAACATCAACAAAGATGACACAGAATTTCTTCTTTCAACTAAAACTGGCATGACAAACTCTGGGAAATTGTTCCATTTTGTTGCAACAAAATGATCATATCAAAACTTAGTCTCAGTATTACATAATGAGCACATTCATTAAACAGAGAGTAGCAGAAGCTTGAATTTTGTGTGCTGATATCATATCAATCACATTGATTCAAAATCTAGGAATAATCTAAGATGCAAAACCTAATTCTGTATGTTAAAATCCTTCCCTCAGATGACTACAACCTTGAAAACACAATGACTGTCCTTTAAAAATGAAATTCGATACAGCAAGAAGTATAACAGATTTTTAGGAACCTTACTAATAGCTCTGATTGTGAGCTCACAAAGTCCTATGGTGACACATGCTCCCGACTTTTATGTGAAGGTTTGGATTATGAATAGGTGTAGGTTAGGTTTGGGGTTAGGGTCAGGGGTCAGGGGTTGAGTTAGAAAAGTTGTTAGTATTAGAAATTGCCGGAACACATGTCATACACTAAAATAACTAAAAATACAATTTATGACAAAGTTTCAAGGGACCAACGTTTGAAGGAAGGGTAACGTATTACATGTATTTACAACTCAGACAATTTACTCAAAAATTTGGCATTATGGCTTTTTGATTCCACTTGCAAACAAATCTTTGTCTAAACTTCTAACATTTCATCTAATGAAGTCATTGAAAGGCTTTTGTTTGGTTCGTTGTAACAAAGACAGAAGTTGCACAAAAACATAATTTACATGGCCTGAAACAACTTTTTAATTTTTTATTTGCAGATTTCATTATTATTGTTGGCCTTTAATTGAACTATCACAAAATTACTTATAAATACATTTAATTGATTTTTTTTTAAAACGATTCTAATTTTGCCATTTCATCTGTCAGTCAAGTGTGTACGTATACTCAGAGCCAAGCCTAAGTACCATATCTTAAATATGATTTACACTTGGTACTTCAAAATCTAAAGTAAGGTTTCTGATGAAAGAGTGTGCTACAAGAGCAAAATTTGTATTTCATAGTGAAGAGGTCTACTACAATACTCTCCATTTGAGGAATAGGTACATATTCGTTGGTAAAATTATCTAACTTAATTAATCTTATTTAACGGGATATCATATCAATCTGAGATATCCAGAAGTGATTGATCCTTTAAGAAGAAGAAAAAAGACATACAGAGGTATGGACATGAACACTTGTAATATTCCATTAAAGGTTGTAGTTTTATAATTATGTTGCTGTCCAAAAACATGACGGATTGTATACAGCAGGCCATGCAATTGGTAATGTTAAATCTCGTACATGTCCAGAAAATACACTGGAAATACTGCTGTCTTCGGTGTTATTGTATCTCGTGTTTTCGTTCTCACAACAATATATTTACATCGGTCGGTTTACTGAGACACTAGAGGCTTGTTCAAATATGATGTGATAAACTTCAACGGCTTTACCCCTGCTAAGGTTTTCCCAGAAAATTGAGAACCAATTCCATGACTTTCTATCACCCATTTTTGCCTTTTCCATGAACGGATAAGTACCATTTTGGTATGTGTTGTAGAAATCCTAGCAGCTTACATATACCATGCCCATTGTCAGTTCAAACTGGAAGGCTACCATAGCCAGGCACGTAGCCAGAGTTCGTTGTTTGGGGGGGCACATACATGTAATCGATCGAGGTAAAAAAAAAGGGGTCTAAAAAAGTTCAACCGATCTTGGAATTTTAGGGGGGGCACGTGCCCCCCCCCCCCCCCCATGGCTATGTGCCTGACCATAGCCACACATGGCCGTCACCCATGATCAATTTCCATGGCTCTCCATAAAAAATGTATTTTCCAGGACTTTTCATGGGAAACCTGCTGGATTTTTTAAGCGTCCAACACTTCACATTTTGTATCTTATAATGCACAGATAAGTGAGTACACATAGTAACACTGTAGCAAGCAGCTATATTTTCATCCTCATTTTTTTGTTATTTAGTACATGCTTACCACCAAATGTTCAAAATCTTATAGTTTTCAATGGCATATCTGAACAAGCCTTAAATGGACCTTTTGATCCTGAGTAGGTCAAAACAACAAGTCTTTGTAGAGGGTAAGAAAATACCAACACACCTGTGATCATTGCATCCAAACAAATGTGTTGCTTAATTGAACAAGTCATTAAAATAATGGTCATTATTATTATAGCCTCTTCTGCTGAAATCAACCAAACCGTTGTGTTGATAGAGGATATCCAATTGAAGGAAGAGAACATCTTGCTGGTACCCAGTAGTAGAAGTAGTAGTAGGAGTGGCCTCCGGCAGTTTCAGAGGTCATCTAGATGTCAAGGGCTCTGGAATGCTGTACAAGGCTGCTTAATTAGACATGGTAATCATCTAAATCAGTTAAGCCTGATCAAAGATGGTTTTCTTAATGTTCAAAATGAAATTCTATAATCATGCATGGAGGCAAATTATTAAGCCATTTACAGAAACTCCTTTGCAGAAACTCTCTCCTTCTGGGATGCTCTGATGAGTAGACAATCTGGGCATTGGAATTTAAAGGAATAAAACACAGATTATTGACTTTATATTCATGTAAATTTATCATCCAAATATATACACATACACAACGAGCAAGTATTAGATACTTGTACTGATAACTTAAATAATATACACTGGAGCTTCGGACATTTCCAAACACTCATGTGTACTGAAGATGCCTAATATAGTTTGTACTAAGAATATTTAATGGTGATCAATCAAAAAACTAATTTCTCTTGCAAGCTGTACTCCAAGAAAGATTTTAGTACACCTGTGCCCTAGATATGGATGCATATTTTGCCCTAAATATGACTTTTATTCATCAACAAGAAAGAAAAGAAATATCTGTTATAAGTCTGTGTTCAAACAAATGGGTAGTTCTTTTGCAAGGGAAATCTAAAAGTTGCTAGTTTTTGTGTGAATGATCATGAACTTAAATCTTATCCTTCATTGGATATGTATTGCTTAAACTTTCTCTGATCCAACTTCTGATTTGCGGAATGACTTCCCCTTTAACATAATACTGCCCTTTTCTAAATATCTATATCTACATGAAAAAAAACATACACGTGGTTGGAAAGGTGCACTCTTCCTGTTCCACTTAAAACATAATAGGCTGGAATTCTTACTGGAATTTATCCATGTTATCTGTTTATGTTAGTGAAAGTATGTTCATTGTCACAACATATTGGAATTAGAACAAGCCATTGGTAAAAATTTAGCAAACCTGCCTCAACCTGTGAATGCTGATATTCAAGGGAGACATCTGTGCAATCACTAATCACCAATACTAAATGTCTATTGTGCAACTTCAATATGCTATGGCAAATAACATAGTTTCCACCATAATTATGAAATAATGACAGTTCTTAGAGTATGGCCTCATGTTTCCAAAATCCATATATGAAAACCAGGATATTAGAATTTAAAACTCACATTAAAACCCTATGGTATAACCTTGAAAATGGATAACTTAGGTAAACAATAGACCTGTGCATCGATGCATTATGTCTGCATATACCAGCATTTTTTAATGCATCTTAAATTCATTATGGAGTAATCTGGTACCAGAAACATTTCAAAAATTTGAGATCACTATTTCAAATCAAAGAGAAAGACAAGTTTTCTTACCAGAAACTTGTACATTTTTTAAAAATTATTTCTAATTTATTTACTATTCTCACCTGCATAGAAGAATTTACTTTACAATCGTTTTCTGTTAGATGTACTTGGTGCGATTGAGAGCCTTGTCTGCATAATTGTCGTCGGTGATCTTGGCCCAGTCGGTGGCCGTCTGCCCAACGACAAAACCTACTGCACGCATACGTTCTTGGTTTTGGCGTTCCTCGATGTCGGCCCAGCGTACCTGGTGTTAGAAAAGAAAGAGGCAGGGAAGAGAAAACATTAGGATCTGTTCTTCTTTTAAATTTTTTCTCAGTCTCTAGTCTCACTCTTCTATGACATTTTCAAACTGTTAGTGTTATCTACTTGGAATCTTGATATGAGAACATGTCCAATGAAGAAATATAAATAATTGACAGAGTAAAATGAAGCTGAAGACTTATTGTTTCATCAAATTCATAGTGCTTTGAAATTACATATTTATCAAAGATACCTTGAATACTCCCCCCCCCCCTCCATCAGTACCCACATATTTGATGGTAATTCAATATCCCAAAGCACTATAATGCAATGAGTGAGCTACTGTTTAAGATTAAATTATCACTTCCATACTCATTTTTGGAATGCCAACAAGTTGACTGGAATTTCTCTACAAGAATGAAACCGTTATCCATCTTAAAATTGATCATCTTCATATGTTTCTAAAACAAGGGGCACTGAAACACATAGCCAGTGACATGCATACAAATATTCTAAATTTAAACAATTGATAGCGTCCAAAAATTCATGCACAATGATGTAAATGCACATTAAATAAGACAGAGATCGGCACAGGGTGTTGTGTCAGGCTTAGCCACAAGATTCAACTTAGTACAAGTTGCTACCTAATGTAACCAATTGGCCAAACCCTGTATAAAGATGGCTCTGTGAAAAACTTTCAAATAGGGTTGATTTGTTTTTACTAATAATTGTGTATTCATATCTGAAATCATGGTTTTAATCATATCTTCAAAAGATATGATTATATGATTTCTTCTCCATAAAATCATGATTTCTAAATCAAGAACTTTTAACACAGTTGTTTTGCCAACTTTGTTATCAAAGCCTGCACTCATGCCATTGTGTCAAATATCCTGTGCAATAATGTTGGATAGAATCAGAGACACTATCCAACCCTAGCTTGTTACATAATTAACCTCATAGTTAACACTTTGAATACAGTAGGTGTTTGACCATGGATAAACAATAATTAGGCACTTTACTTTAATAGAACATTTAACATATGTATTCAAATTTATGCATACCTCTTCCACAATGTCTGTCCTTTGTAATCACTTGCCTAAAGCTAATCTGACAATTTTTTTGTCTAAAGTTGATCTGACAAAGCACCAATTAATCAAGGGAACAACAGTTTTTAAATGCAATACCTTGAATGCAATTTTAATGCAAATGAATTAGGCACTGGGGTAAAGGTATCTATAAATTCAATTACATTTGCGAGGCTGAAACAACAAATATGCAACTGAAGCATCTAGGCACATTATAAGATCATTTCATAAGGTCTCATGAACATCTTGTTACTGGAAAAGGTAGACCATAACATTTACCCAATTTCTGACAGAAAAATGTTCTGAGACGAGATGTTATGATGGACAAGTGCCTAGTTATCCTTCAGATATTTAAACCAGGAATGAATTAAAATAAAAAGAAAGAATGCTAAAACAGTCATTTTATTGTAGCCCAAGCATAACAACAGAGCAAGTTTTTAAAACCCTTGTGAACTTAATAGACTACACATTTAAATAACCAAACATACTACCATTAATAATTTCTTAGAATTTAGTTTACTATTACCATCACATTGTTGATTCTACTATCCTCCATTTGGCGAGATGATGTCTCCATACACACGTCTGCATTCTTGTCATACTTTCGAAATAGGCGCTTTTAGCCGTGGCGGTCATTTTGCATATTTGCCTAACATCGCTACGTGCAATTCTAATGTGAAACTCTGATCTAATCAGAGGCTCTATCTATTGATGGCTTCTTTATCAAAAAAAGCCTGGGGCCCCCGTCTTATAAAGAGTTGATATCAATCTGCAACTGCATCTTGCAATCGATTGGAGAACTTACGGTTGATTTGGATCGATCTCTTTATAAGACGAGGCCCTGGTGTACTCTTCATACTAACACTTCATTGCTATTTCTGTTCCTTTGAACAACCAATGAGAACCCGGTGTAACTATAAACAAATGACATATCTGGTATGTGTACTTAAGCATTAAAGACAAAATTCATTCACAATATATTCAGATTTATGTCTATGTTCACTTTGTATAGAATGAAATAATGAATATATCTAAACAGTGCGTACATGCTTGATAAGACTCACATTTTCAATGAACATTGTGTGAACAGCAGTTCGTTGAACTGCCTACCCCTCTTTATTAATATCTACTGCTCTTGATCTCTTATGTGAAATAAGCTTTTCATTTTTTTTCTTTTTAAGAGCAGGATTCTTAAAACCGATAAAGAGTACCTAACCTGCCATTTGTGTTAAACACCACAACATCAACATCATATCAATTCCTGTACTATTTCAGTTTTTTTTTTTAATATGACACCTAATTGCTGGAACACTACTAGGTAGGTATTGGCAGAAAAGCTGTGCATATACACATTTGCCAAATACTTAGAAAAGTAGACGTTGTTACATTACCTGAAGTCCAACTCATTCCAAGGTCACATTCATGGAGATCCATCTATTGTGGAGCTCCATGAAATGACCTATAGGTGTATACATGTGCGCATGTCACAACTATCTCTCTCAGAAGGCTATGATGTAGGCTAACCTTACCTGTGATTTCACTAGGAAAATCAATGACCCACATAATATGCAAACAGGGTTGTATGAGAAAGAAAATACCTTAGCCAAATACTCTTCCTTGAAGATGGCAGAGGTCCTAATTCTCTGTGCAGTATTGCAGTTGATCTTGTTACAATCAACCTTAATCTGTTAAGATTACATGTTTATTACATAGCATGCAATCAGTACTGCAAGAAATAAGGTGTTTACGTAACGGAAAGTTTGTCGCATTTTAACAAATAGAAGAAGGAAAATATCGCTATTGGTATGATGATGATTCAAGCATTGACTTACTGTCTTCTGTCCTGGCAGTATGGGTTTGGAGACTGTGTCGAACTCATCTCCACATGATAGGAAGTCCTCCATAGACGTGTAGCTCTCCTTCTTCTTATACTTCTTGATACCATCAAGGGCATCTGTGTAGAGAGACAATCAATGACATGGAGGATGAGAGACAGTGGTGGGGACGAGGATGGCGACATGGAATTTATGTTATTAATTTTCAAAAGAAGCCGGAAGGATAGATGGAGAGAGGGAAGAGAGGTTCACAAGAGGGGGAGGGGAGGGGAAAGGGGGGAGGGGAAAGGTGGAGGGAGTGGTAGGAAGGGGCAGAGAGGGAGGGAATATGGCGGAAGAGATGGGGGAGAGGGATGGAGTGAGAGAGAGAGAGAGAGAGAGCACGAGAGAAAGGGAGTGAGAAAGAGGGGAAACAGAAAAAGAACAAGAAAAGCAGGGAAATTGGACAAAGGGAGAAAGAAAATGAGGTATAAGTAGAAAGGGAGCAAGAGAGAAAAAAGAGAGAGGTAAGCCACAGTTTATAATAGAGATAAACATGGGGGGTATAAAGGAGAAGCTGGGAGTCGAACCGAGTACATTGCATTGTGAAGCGATCAGTCTTATCCACAAGACCATACAAGGGTCTACATCCACTTATTATTGAAAATAACTCGAAGTATCTAAAAAGCAAAAAGGTGTACCGGTAACAGCTTTTCAATTCTTTTTTTGAAACTCAACATCTTTTCTCTCACAGTAGTTAACCAAAGATTGATTTTATCATACACAACACAATGCATTCTAAAATGTCTCCTCTTTCTCATTCCAATTTTAAAAGTAGTAAATCCAATTACATATTTCATGTCAAGTCCAGGCAATAGCAACCAAAAATGTAGTAGGGTAGTAATGGTAGTATCAAATATACATTATTAAAGTATATTAAAAACAATTACTAGTCACTTTGAAATTGATAAATCACTAAATTTAAACTTGAAGCTGGGACCATAGTCCCATAAACACTGCATTTCTCTTTCCCCCCCCCCCTCCCCACTGTCTCCCTTCTCACATTTTAGATGATTATTGGAATACAAAACAAACAGCAATGACCTTGTCAAAATTACACCTTGGTAAAGTGTCAAGCTAGGCATTTGATCTTCGTCCCACAGGGCTGCACATACTTCCCTTAGGCTATTGCACTAGGTATCAGAATTCCACAGTGCAACAAAATACTCCATTCTCTAAAGCATTCCTTGCATCAATATCTCAATCATACTGATAAGAATCACAGACTAGTTTACACTGGCAAAATTTTGATGAATACATTCTGCAGTTGCCACACAAGATGTATATATTTTTAAGTGGAAAAAATTCTGCATTATTGGTGCTACAAATAAGGCAAAAAAGGGAGTCTGAGATAACTTGGGTTTACAGAAAAAGTGTGTTTTCCTAGAATCCAAATAGTATGGACCTTGTACATCGGGGAGTATTTCACAAAGACTAAGATCAACTTTAAGTTAGACTTAACTTTGGCAAGCTGTTCATGCCACTGTTTACTCTCACCATTATGATCTTTAAATTATATTTTTTCCTTTAATAATGAATTATTTAAAAAATGTAAATTCTGCAGATAGGTGACCATGATTTGAACCTCCCTTGAGAAACCAATGCCAGTAAATGGTGAGAGCAACCAGCGGCATGACGGCCTGCCATAGTTAAGGCCAACTTAAATTTGATTTTAGTCTTTGTGAAACACCCCCCTGAAGTTTCAAAGTTTGACAAATATTATCAAGAATCAAGTCTCTCTCTCTCTCTCTGTTTTCTACCATAAATAGCATTACCTATTCTATACCCCATAATTTTACATCATTGTGTTATATGTAATATGAAAAAGTGATAAATTTACTTAAAGGACACAACAAATAAAATATCAAAAAGTACATGATTGTCAAAAATAACTTTGACTCACCTAGTTTCTCTTCGGTAGCAGAATCCCACTTACTCTTCGTCAAAGCCAGTGTCTGAAAAAGAGAGGAAGAGCAGTAGTGTATTAAAATAAAATCTAATTTTCTTTCACCAAAGCAGTTCTCATTGCTGCATTAAGAAGATTTTACCAAAATCAAAAATATATTCTCACTGAAATTTGTCATGATTGCCAAGTGTCATAATATTGAAGACATGAAATTTGATAACATCTAAATGGAATTCCACTAAATTTCCCCTTTTCATCATAACTGCCAAATTGAGTTTCACTAAATATCTCAATAACAGTGATATTTTGAGAGTAACACATACATTCCATAATCCAAGATTACACATTTTACAAACAAAATTTTAGAAACTAATTCTGGCATCTAAAGACACATAGCTTATGATGTCCCAGTATTTAGATTTTTCCATGTACAAGTTATTGCTTGCGACATCAATCAATAAATGCACATATATTGGTTATTTCAGTGTTCTACCTCAAACTTGATAACATTCATTGTAAATTACATAATCATTGCTGACGACGATAATGGACGGTGCTTTTGCAACCACCACTATAATGCAATTAAATTCAAAATAAAGGTAACATTTCCTATTTTTAAGCTACATGAGGTATACAATTGATTAAATGGTTATAAACATAGTGAAGGATACTAAGAAAATCAAACACTAAAGCAATAGTCTAAACATTCAAAACTTTGTATTTTATTGCTAGTCTGTTTCTTTTACACAAATGAGAAAATTCAAAAGAGTCCTCCCCTTTTTGTATTTCAGTAGATATTATATGCATAATTAAAAATCCCCAAAATAAGTAAAACTATACTTTTACAGTTGAATAGGATTCAAACAAACATAACAACAAAATAAAAACAAAAAAAGTTCATAAGTATGATGAATAAAAAATAAAGATACATAACACTCTCTGTTACCTTTCGTGGTACTATTCACGTTCAAAACTGCGTCATAGAGTCCCCTTGGTTTAGATCATAACCACGTAAAGCGCTACGTCAATAAAGTCGTTTGATTTTGCCTTTCCTTATTCTTAAATTTGTTGTCACAATTGGCTAGCAATAGTTGGTGTTTCGTATTCACACCAGTTATAGTTATTAGTTACGCAGCATGCCTTTTCGCAACATATAGCAATACATTGCATCCAATAGATTTACCACTTGCAACCTACCCCTAGATTTTCCGGCACATGTTGTTTGCTGCCTTTAATGAAACTGTTACTTCTAGAAGTGAACAATACACTTGAGAGACTTTGCAGTATGTGTTCATTAATCTGTAAAAGCCATAATACACAATTGTATTTCCCTCCTTAGATCTATTGACAAGAACAATAAAACAAATCTATTAGGGGGTTCGTTAGCAAAGAAAAGAATCTATCCATATCCATATAGCCTTTTCATAATCTGTATGAGGTATACACTATGGAGGTATGGATAACACACCTACGTCTTTTAGACATGAGATAATATGATGGTCAAACTTAATGAAATGTTAACATCATTGGTAGCCATATGGTTAAAAGTCAATTTGTGTCAACTTACAAAATGTGAAGAAACATTTTAGATTACCTATGAAGAAAATAGGACTATGCATACAAATGTACATAAGAAACCTCTTGAATGAAATACAATCAAGGCAAGATACATAGGCCAATCAAGACCACTTTTCAGCTTTCGTCTATAAATATAATAAGACGGATCACTATTTGACTGCTAAGTTCAAGCTAGTGCCCTGATAATAAATAGGGTTACATGTACATGTAGGTACTCATATACCCTCTAATATCAATTAGAGAAACTGGTAGTGTGTTTAATGGTAGAAAAGTGCATAAGTACGCAAGACTGGCAGAATGTAGTTCTAAGGTGCAGTCTAAACTGGCTTGAGCCAATATCATTAATATCAAATGCTATACATCAAAGAAATCTCCATTATTACTTGATCTTTGAAATGTGGTACATATTGTTTTATCATCACAGTGTTTCAGTTTGTTGCCATTTAGTTAAAAATACCAGCCCTTCTAGTATCCAGTTTGTCTTTTTATACTTTGTCACATGGTATAATCATCATTTTTTCCAATTTCCATTAAGTCTAATATCGTTTTTTAATTTATTTTTGGTGATTTATAACCAACTTCAATATTAGATGAACTGGCAAGCAGACAAAAGTGAAAATAAAACAAACTGATCATTACACCACATAGAGATGAAAATGTGACTAGAAAAATTAAGGATTGAAAAAGGTGGCATTGAAACAAATGGCAATTTACAGGAGACTCGGTAAAGTACTGTTACTTTACAAACACGAAAAATTATCACATGGTTTATTATTTAGTGCTATAGACACTCCCTAAAAAGTTCAACCTGTTCCACACTAAGACATTAGCGTTTGATACTAGTTCTTGAGAATACTTCAAAATTGCCCTTTGTAACAAAACCATGAATTACACATACTGAAATAATCAAAATAAAAAGCACAATAACAATTCAATTGTCATCTACCTAGATAAAAAAAATAGTATCATATTGTTCTTCCCTGTATTAAAGATCTCAGGAGGAGCTCTGCTTTTGATCTTTCAAAGATTATATTTTTTCCAAGGTATCATACCAGCTAAACTATTGGATGTATGTCTAAACACATAACATTTAAATGTAATTGCTTAAAAATCACATTTCACCCAAAGAGACAAAGCTGCTCATCAAGTAATACTTTTGAAACAAATTAAAACTAGCTAGTTTGAGCTTGTTCATTTCAATTATAGGTAGTTATTTTTTCTTATCAGTAATTAGTCAATCAAATTTAGCTAGATCTAGGTCAAGAACATGACTAACAGACAATAACGGTATCATAAGATTTTAAGAATTTGAATCCTAACTAGGATAACTCGCTGATAATTTAAAGTTTCCTGTAAAATTGGGGAAATCTACATCAAAATTAAACATTCTCAGCTTTCTCCTAAGGACTGCAGGCACTCTGAGGCCAGTCTGAGATGTGTAAAGCTATTTCTAATGCTAAAATTAGTTCAATGGCATTGCACAAGCCCACAACTACACATGAATGTGAAGTAAGTTCTTATATGGAATTATTGATACCAGGCTTGTTTTCCTCTACCCCGGTATCCTGTTCTATAAAACAAGCAATCAATTACATGTAATCAAATGCATGTCTCCAGTTGTCTGGCCTTGCCTCTAGACGGGATGTACAAAATACGGATTGAATTTCATTGAAGTATTCTGGTAAGCTAAAATAATGATTTTGATTGACTGTCTGGAAGTTTGAACTGAACTTCTAGGAAGCTGCCATCAGTCATGAGTTCTACTGAACAAGATCCTGATGAGCGTGCATACAAACCTGATGGTGCTGTGCGTGTGTCCGCCTGAAGCATGGTCAATGCAGTAAACGTACAACCAGCAACTATACACAAAACCAATACATGTCGGACTATCCCGCCGAAGGCTGTAGAATTCTCGTTTTGATAGCAAGATTCACGGCTTGCTCACTAAAATGCATTATTCAAGTGTTGAGCATCCTGGGAAATGATAATCAAGACTATACAGTCTAGAACATTACCAATATGCTAACAAATGTTAAAGCATGAAAATAACTTCAGTAAGTTGAACACTGATGGTAATCATACCTTTTACTCAAGGTTTTTCTCCAAATTAAATTATATCTAATATATATCTACAGTTTGGAGGAATAAGTAATTAGGTTCTAACAATGCATGCCAAGCAAACCAACAAATCCATCTAAATTTTAAAAACTTCCTGTTGGTCATTGAAAAGGTGATACTTGGAGGAGTAACAAAATGTGTAAATGTAGTGAATGTGTTATACACAAGTCAACAATAGGATAACTAAAATGATGATAAAACAAAAATTCATATTCTACACAGAAAGATGACACATCAATTACAATTCTCAAGAAATAACACTCAAGAAACAACAGGGCATTAAGCATACAATATGGTGGTCTTTTGTTTTTTTCCTGCTGGAAGTTTGTATGTTGGTCTTACCTCTTCCTGATCCTCTAGTTCTTCCAAGGCTTCCTGCTGTTGGTTCATCAGTTCCTCCATGGAAGGTCCAGCGTCTTCATCAAGTTCCTCCATCTCAACCTGTAAATCAAGAACATCATTAATGCAATGTCACAATGGAGGTGCAATAGCTCAAGTCGGTAGAGCAGTGGTCTCGTAATCCGGTGACCCAGGCTCGACACCAAGTCGTTGCGTGCCCTTTGGTAAGGCATTAATCCTCATTACCATGTCCATCGGAGAGGACCTAAAGCCGTCGGCCGTCTGGTTGCTTACTGACAAGCATTTATGCTTTCTTAGCGGTCAGGTAAAGTAACCACCACCACAATATAATCTTCTTCCTTATTTTCATGATCCTCTCCAGTCATCATTACGACTATCATCAAAACGATAAATCTCCTCCTAGTCCTCGTCGTATTCAGCGAAAATTCATAACCATAAATGGCGACACCATCAGCATTATGATCATCATCACCAACCTCATCTTAATCCCTATCCTTACCATCAGTATCATCATCACCACCACCACCAACATCATTATCATCATTATCAATGATTAGTAAACACCGATGTGAATACAAACTGCTGATGACAGTATCCATAAAGCTTCTATATATGACGTGAAATAACTGGTTGTTTCAACCAACCCTTCATCAAAATTCATACTTTGTGAACATACCTCCAGCCCCCATCTGACTAACCACTACGGATAATAATAATAATTAAAATAATAATAATCAGATCAATTTATAGTGCAGCTACTATATAATTATACTCTGTGCTGTTATCAAAAAATCCTAACGGCACTACTTTACTTACATAAAATAAAATTGTTTAAAAACTATTCAAAAGCTCCTGAAAACAAGACTGCAACAAGTCTTCAACTAAATTTTGAAGACAGCCACAAATGAGGCCTTTCTTGTGTCTAGTGATGACTTATTCCAAAGCTTTGGAGCGGCACAACTAAATATATAATTATATAGCATCTTACCTCTGGAATGGCAGCATCTTGCAGAAGGGCCACCACATCTAGCTTGATGTATTTCCGTGGGGCAAACTCCCAGTGTTCTATGATCTATAATGAGAAAAGGAAAAATATTCAGATGAAAACATCCTGTAAATATCTTACAATCACCATTGTCATGACTAATTGAATAGGTTTATTGTAAACTAACACAGAGTATGTGTTAGAACCCATTCGAAAAGCTTTTAATTTGAAACCAACTATGTAATAGTAGGATAAAGGAGTTATGAAGGAAAGCATGGAAGCAAAGGAAAATGTGGACAGTGGCCATTGGTGTACACTATCTTACACATCTCAATTTCTATAACCTGTGCCATCAACTTTTCACCTTTGCATCAAAAATCAAACTTAAAAAGAAACTTTTGCAACCAAAGGACATTTCCATACCTGCCAACATTTGAAAATGATAATTAGGAATTTTTAGCACAGTATGTCTTCGAAAATAAGAAATCTGTACCCTTAACAGACGTTCGCACATGCAGTGGCAGAGTAACTGGCAATATGCGGTAAATCTGTGCAAAAAAAGCGAATACAAATTCGCTGCTCAATCATGCAGCCTTTCAACGCATGCAATACGCGAACTCTCACATCGCGGCACATGATAAAACAAGTTTAAATTGGTTTTTAGCAAAAAATCAAAATCAAAATTTTGAAAAAACTGAATATTCTGGATTATTCGGAAGGGTTGGCAGGTATGCATTTCCTTTGTTCATTTTTTCTATTTGAAGTAGATTGGCAAGTGTTCCTTTGTACAAACAAAAATATTACATTTTTCCCCCATACATTTTGGGGCAGTAGAAACATCGTACAACACTATAAAAAATGAATACTCTAATGAAGGGGTCACAAACAAAAGATTAAATTGTGAGTATCTTGCTATTTATCGACTACAATTTATCGACTACTTGTGTTTTAAAGGGTGAGGGGGGGGGGGGGATTTGGTACATAGAAGTGGATGGAAATGAAACCTACCTTTCTGATTCCTGTTTCACCTCTATTGTGGATATCTCGCTGAATGCACAACCCTAATTCAACAAGTAACTCAGCTACATACACCTGCACACACAAGTACCAAGAGAAAAGAAAACCAATGTTTCTGATACAAATTGAAAATACAAATTTGTAAAAACAGGTTTTAAAAAGCATCAATGAAAGTAGAATATGTGCAAGGTTTAGCAAAAAAAAATCTTTAATGTGCGAGCTTTAGCTCCCCCAAATTTGTATGTCATAAAATTAATGGGTAGGCTCATATTTACATTCATTCCAACTAGAAATAAACATGCCTTTTCAATTAGAATTTTTGATTTTCATAGATGGTACATAAGAATTTAAAACAATTATAAACAAATTTTTATCTTGTCTGCACTTGGGAGAAAACCCTAATGAACTCTCCCACAGATCTTGCTATGATAACAGATTGAAAACAAGTAGGATGACATCATCATCATTACTGCATTGTGGGGGCAGCTCCAGGGGGGTGTTTCACAAAGATCCTTAGTTGAACTTATCTCTGAGTTGGACTTAACAATTATGGGAAGCCATTAGCATCATTAAACACGTTTTGTAAAAAGTATTTTAAAAGGCATTAAATGTTGATTTAAATCATTCATATTTTCTATTATCTTAGGAGATTTCATGTTCTTGATGTGGAATTTATGAAAAGTCTAAAATACTTGAATTTTGCCTTTGAATGTATTTCGTTATAAGGCTACAAATGGCTCTCCATAATATTTAAGTCCAACTTAGAGTTAAGTAGGACTTAGAATCTTTGTGAAACACCCCCCTGGCCAACATTACACAGTCAGTGTAAGGCCCATACGGTAAACCATCAATGTGAGCTGGACAATACCCATTTGCTGCCAGGCCAGGAGCTTAATCATTAAAGCCCTTGCTCATCCAAGTCACTGAGTTACACATTCACACGTGCATTACCAGTTCATTTTCGCATGTTCTTGAATCCGGGACTGGACAATAATTCACAAAATTAAACCCTCATGAAAATAATGGTTTATACAGTAGCAATAACATTAGGTACAAGCTCACTTTTAAAAAGTATTTAAGAAGACACAAGTCAAAATACCTCAAATCCTTTCATCTTTGCATAGCTCCAGAACGGTTCAATCTTTGAGATTTTGTCGTTGACGGCATCCACGATGATGAAGTCAAAGAAACCGTCTTCGATGGTCTTCTTGAATGTCTTGAGTAAGCTGACATGGTAAATAGCCTCCATGCTGTCCTCATGTTCATATTCCTGAAACTAATTTGTTCATATGAAAAGACTTTCGTGAGCAATTGCACCAATAAATTATTATTTTTGTTTTATATTACAAGGCACTTACTTGGTAACTAACATTACATTGGAATTAAGTGACAGGTAAAACTAACTGCAAAGGGATACAATTGTAAATATAAGGAGTATCATATTGCAGTGAAATCAACAAAATATTCAATTTGATTCAATGTAATAAATAAATGGAACAAATCTTAACCTACTGCATGGCAAAACATGTCAGCTAGTTATTTTTCTTTGAGTCTCGAACCAAGAATAGAATGAGCAAAATGATGGGAAAGAAATACAGTCAAACCTGTCTACAGCAACCACCCAAGGGAAACACAAAAAGTGGTCTTTGTAAACAGGTTCCTTCAGTACATGTTTCAATGAGAAACCATTTTCAAGGGAAACAAAAATGTGCTTGTTGTAGACAGGTTCCTCCAGTACATCTTTCAATGAGAAACCATTTTCAAGGGAAACAAAAAATGTGCTTGTTGTAGACAGGTGGTCACTAAAGCAGGTTTGACTGTACCTTGAATGCCTAAAGTGCTATATTACAAAGTTCAGATGGAGCAGTGTTAATTGACATGGGCTCCTGTTTCATGAACTGAAGAATAGATATAGATTAAGAATAACAGTACACATCAATTGCAATACTAGACCTTTTTTTACACCAAGTAGAGTACATTCACATCAAATGAAATAACGGGTGCAGTGACAGTTACTAACTTCACAATGCCAATGTCAGAAAAATATTGGACTTACCCTCTTCTTGACGATTTTGCCAGTTTCAGGGTCCTTTTCCGTCTTCTCCTTCTCACTCATAAAGTAGTCGTCCAGACACAGCATGCGAGGACTGGGACCGCGGTTTTGTATTTCTCTGTCCTGCAGGATCAAAAGACAGTTGACAGGTTTCAAAAGTTAGAGGAAAATTCTTAAGCATAGTAAAGCTACTAATGTTAAAGAATTCTTTTCATCTGTACAATGATTTTAAAGTTTCAAGAGAAAATTTAAAGCAAAACTTTGTCATGGATCATATCCTGAGAATGACAGATAAATTTACTTTAAATCATCACAGACAGATATATCAATTAGACATTATTACTGACATAAGACAAGAGACAATGACAGAAATTAAAACAAAAGTTACTATTTGCAGATCTTAGAACCAAATCATACAAAAAGAGATATTCTCGAAAGGCATACATTCCCAAGCTTATGAGAGCTTTCATGTCAAATGTCAAGTAAACCATTCATCCTACAGCACATCTCTCCCTTCTCTCATGTTCTTCAATGGTTCTAAGTTGGCCACTTCCATCTAAACCAAAGACCACTTGCCTTGATAAGCTTTGCAATGTAACTCTTGCCACTCCCAGGAGGGCCACGCAGAATCATACAGATCTTGGCTGGGCGTTTCTCCCTGTTGGGCGGGTCCAGGAGGTCCGTGACTGCCACCACTTCCCTCTTCTTGGGCTTGGATGGGGGAGGAGGGGTTTGCTGGGGTGAGTTGGTGAACATGTCCTTCGGTCCAGGGGAGTCCCTGTAGTCCTCCACTAGCCTGGCAGGGCCACTTTGGTATCTGTACAAAAGGAGATCAATGAGCAGGCCAGAGAATGGGCGATTGGTTGGTTGGTGCTTGCTCCTACTTTGTTACCAAACCAAACACTTGCTTGTAGATAATTCATTTTAGGGCACTAAACAGTCCTATTGGACGAGCTTGGTTATCCATGATTCTCTTTATCAAATACAGACAAAATTATATTCCAGCAAAAATATTTATAAAAAAATAAACAATAACAGTCATTAACGAGGGCATAAGGACATACTCAAAAGCTGAGGTTGGTACATATTCGGTATCACATGCAATACTGCTTTTTTATTTTGGATGAAATTATCCTGAAAATTTTGATTCAGTAAAGCATTTGAATACTCACTTATCACCCCTACCACGTTGCCTGTCATCCCCTCTCTCCCTGGATCTGTCTTGGTCTTGACCTCCAGATTGCCTGGTAAAAATAAAAATAAAAGAAATATCAGTCATTAACGAGGGCATAATAATAATATACTCAAAAGTTGAGGTTGGTACATACTCGGTATCACATGCAATACTGCTTATTTATTTTTTATGAAATTATCCTGAAAAGTTTTGTTTAGTAAAAATGTTGAATACTCACTTATCACCCCTTCCACGTTGCCTGTCATCCCCTCTCTCCCTGGATCTGTCTTGGTCTTGACCTCCAGATTGCCTGGTAAAAAAAAAATATATACATAACAGTCATTAACGAGGGCATAATAACATACTCGAAAGCTGAGGTATGTACATACTCGGTATCATATGCAATACTGCTTCTTTATTTTGGATGAAATTATCCTGAAAATTTGAATACTCACTTATCGCCCCTACTACGTTGCCTGTCATCCCCTCTCTCCCTGGATCTGTCTTGGTCTTGACCTCCAGATTGTCTGGTACTGGTGTAAGAATCAGATGGAGGCGGGGGAGGTGCAGCTGCCCAAGATTGCTGAAAGGAATCATCCTTCGGTGGGGCAGGAGTATCAGGAGGTGGTGGCGGGGGAGGAGACTTGCGGTAGGCACTTGACCGCAAATCTTCAGATGGTGGGGGAGGTGGTGGTGGCGGCGGCTGCTGTGGCTGCTGCTCGAACTGTTCCGTATAGTGTTGCTGCTGTTGCTGGGTGTTGTACTGAACCTGCTGGGTGTTGTACTGAGCCTGCTGGGGGAACTGGCCCATTTGCTGGAATGCTTGCAGATGTTGTTGTTGTTGTTGTTGTTGGAATGCCATCTGTGATTCTGGTTGCTGGTAATAACCCATCTGTTGCTGGCCACTGTATGGATCAAACTGTTGTGTCAGATCATCTGGCAGGTACTGCTGAGGGAATTGCTGGTGCTGTTCTCTGTAGGGAAGTTCTTGCTGCTGAGTTTGCTGGGGAAGTGATTGCTGCATGGGTGGCTGAGGTGGTGGCTGAGGTGAAGGTTCACGATGTGGTGGAGGTGGTGCTTGTTGCATACTGGTATCATCTAAAGCAACAAAAACAACATTAGAAATATTGACTCAATGTTAAAGCAATTAAAAATTCTTAGTTCAAATACACAATACCATAATATGTAGTGTGACATAACATGAGACTGGTAAGAGATCTCTCAAACTTTGGGTCAAACTCTATTTTGTTTTATAACAGTTCTACCCTTAGACTGATTTATTGTCATTACATGTATTATGTTTTCTGCCAGGCATGGATTAATTGATACATCTTTAAAAGAGCTTTTCAACTTATCAACAAAATTTTTAAAGGTAAAGACCAGTAATGGTCATGCGATTGCATTGTGAAAGAAACGTTGTGGAATTGATCAGAAAAGGTTGATCATCTAGCATCTAGCATCTGCAAGGTTCTGGAATCGTCAAAATGATAAGAAATTTGGCCCATTCTTCGTAAAGTTACAAGCACTATACACAGAAAGATGTATACGGGACTACCCTATATCTCTCACACGACCATGAGAGAAACAAATTTACCAAATATATGAATTAGTAGGCGGTTTCCCGGCAAATTTTTTATCATCATGTATTAGTCAAAACATATTCTTTCACATGATTGGTAATGAGAGCTTCCATTTCATTTTTTGAAATTGGGGCGTTACCAATACTGGTCTTTACCTTTAAAAGGATCAAAAACACATTTGGAGAAAAAGACTGGAAGTAATAATTCTGGGAGATCTTAACCTTGAATTTAAAAAAGACAAACCTCTCTTTGCGGGTTGAATCTCTTTATGTATTTGAAATTCTGAAGGGAACAATGACTCCCGCTCTTGAAGAAGTTCTGATCCACTAATTGCTCTAGCATCTGGTCCCTGCTTCTGACCATGACTATAATCAACAACGTCTACAATAACTGCATTGCTGAGCAGGCTTCCCATGGGATCTAGAAAATGAAAAATAAAACAAAAACAAACAATAAAACAACCATAGAATGTGTTGTTCCATAGGGGAGCAAGAGCTACTCTTACCAACCCTTACTGCACAGGGAAGAGGGGAGGGGCTGATCAGGGTGCTGGGTAGCCTATAATCTAGGCGGAGTGCCGAGCTTTTTTCTTTGCTGCTAGACTAACCCTAAGCAGAACGTCTGATACGGCGAGACTACGAACCGTGAGTCGCGAAGCGGCTCCTAGGCGGAGTGCCGAGCTTTTTTCTTTGCTGCTAGACTAACCCTAAGCAGAACGTCTGATACGGCGAGACTACGAACCGTGAGTCGCGAAGCGGCTCACCGCCTATAACCACTGGTCTAGCTTTAGTCGTTGTTTTTTTATTATCGACCCTGAATCCGTGGCAGTTTTCGTACGAAAAACTGCCACGGATTCATGGTCGATAATAAAAAAACAACGACTAAAGCTAGACCAGTGGTTATAGGCGGTGCGCGCGGCTCACGGTTCGTAGTCTCGCCGTATCAGACGTTCTGCTTAAGGTTAGTCTAGCAGCAAGCGAAAAAATCTCGGCACTCCGTCTAGATTATAGGCTAGGTGCTGGGTGGCATGGCAGCCCTCATTAGTTGATAATGCGATTACATCATGAATATAAAATATCTGATACTTGGGTCTCCCAGCAAAAAGGATTAGAATCTCTGGGAATGTAAAACAGAACATGCTGATTAAAACATTAATCAACAGACCTAGGGTCAGCCCTTTTAATAAAATGCGGTTGGGGTCGATAGTATAGCATTGCTAAATGTTTTTTAACACCATGCAAATCGTTGCCATACCCGGTCATTCTGAAGATGGACACTTACCTCTTGTCTCTATGTCATAAGCAGGCCTGGTGGACTCTGCATGATCATAGTCAAAGACAATAGGTGCTGTTATTTCCGTCACCGGAGGGGAATGAGCCCTCTCCATAGATCTGTGGAGATGAATCATTAAAATGAAAAAAATATAAAATTGTAGGTTGTTACAAGTATCTGCTGTTTTCTGCAATAATTAACAAATGTAAGTGATAATATGTACATGACAACCACAGAAATAACAACATATAAAACAAAAATTGGATAGATCAAAGATGGTCAGCTACCTCCTTTTTTGACAATTGGAATAATTCATTTTTTCTATTCTAATTTTTTCCTCAAATCTTTTTTAAAGAAAAAGATCAGTTCTGGTCATGCCATTGCATTGTGAAAGAAACGTGGAGTCGATCAGAAAAGGTTGATCATCTAGCATATAAGTATTGGTGTGTACTGCAAAGTTACAAGCACTGTACATAGAAAGATGTATATGGGACAACGTGACACATGCGCGATATCTATCCGGTCCAGATAAGATATAATTGACCAAATATATCAATTAGTAGGCGGTTTCTCTGCAAAATTTGTATCATCACGTATTAGTCAAAACATTTTCTAACACATGATTGGTAATAAGAGCTTCAATTTCATTTTTTGAGAAGGGGGCGTTTCCAAAACTGGTCTTTACCTTTAAGAGCGAATGCTTATATAAAAACTAACATCAACAAAAACCAATGGTATGTGATGGGTGTGAAAAATTAATCTTCTCCTCACCTGTCTTGAGAGGAATCTCTATCAAAATCCCTACGAGGCTCCCTTTGAGCTGGCAATGGAAGATCCCTTGGTGAATCCCTTGGAAGGCTTCTTAACTGATCCCTCAAAGGATCTCTTTCATAGTCTCTTCGTGGTGGAGGGTATTGCATTCTTGGCCTCTCAGCTTCTGGGTAATAGTTCTCCCTTCTTGGTCGCATAGGAGATCTATCGTCCGGGTGTCGCCTATCGCTATGTGGAGAATCCCTTGGCTTGTCATCAGGATGGCGCACCAAGGTATCATAAATCAGCTCTCGCAACTTGTCAAAGGCTTCTGTACTTGGCTTCCCACCTCTCCTATCAGAATCTTTCTCATATTCTTTGTCAGGATACCTGTCCCTCCTGTCCTTTTCTCTGTATCTGTCATCTCTCCCATCTCTTCGATCTCTCTGATCTCTCTGATCTCTCTGATCTCTCTGATCTCTTCGATCTCTTCGATCCGGGGATCTATTGCCCTTGTCTCTGCTTGGGGATCGTGAATTTTTACTTTTAGAGGGGGACCTCCTTTTGCTCGGAGAGTACGAGTTTCTCTTACGGGGTGGAGAATCCCGCCTTCGTTTCCTGCGGTCCTGTGAGGGTGATCTAGACCGAGATCTACGCTTTCTTTTGTCTGGAGAACGAGACCTCCTTCTTTCAGGAGATCTCCTAGACCTTCGATCAGGTGACCGATATGACCGTGGGGGAGATGGGACTGTAGTGCGGAGTGTGTCATCTCGTCCCCTATCATCTCTATCGCTGGAATCCTTCCTATTCATCTATAGGTCAAACAATGATTAAATAATATACTGATCAAGGAACAAAATATTTTACCCAATATTTACATTTGCTCATATATTGTAGATATAGAAACTCAAACTACATTGATTGGTGGTCTAAATGGGCGTTAACAAGTTAAAACAACTTCCTACATACCCCTAGGAGCCACATATGAAAGATTCACCAAAAGAAAAGAAAAAAATCTTAAAATTTGAGGGCCTTGAGTAGCTGAATTGGGGTATGGGTAAGTAGTTGTTTTTTAAGAATTTTTCAACTTTAATCGCCGCAGCCCATTGCCTAAACGACTCTGGTTGCTTTTCCTTGTTAGGAATCAAGAAAAAGGCCATCTTGAGTCCTTTCCCAGAGGCATTTTTACACCCAAACGCTTAGCAGTACACCATCTTCTTCGTATTAAGTAAACACATGCATATACAGCAGAAGGGTGCACATTGGGCAATTCCTAATGCAGTTACCCGCTGACACTTCACAACTGGACAGGGGTACACACGCTTAGGACATGAAAATGGCGATTCCCTCTGTGGTATACGAGCAGACGACTCGTGTCAATTTTTTGTGAGACAATTTGGCATATTGCAAGAATTTAGTGGTGTGATTCACTTATATCTGGCATGAAGCTTTCTTGAATTTGGCCTACTTGCAAAATTTGTGACACTTTCTGGTTTTACAGTATGTATTATTATTATTAATGCTTTAAAGCATTATTTTTCTGATTAATTGGTCACTTTGAACACGAGGCTTTTATAGAATGACCTTTTCAAACAAAAGGATTGCTTGTTCCTTTTCATAGAATCATACCGCTTTTCCATTTGTATCCACTTTTAAATAAAATACAATCCATGTGGTATGTATAACTGCTTCTTCCTTCCATTACAGAAGGTAATCAAAATGTAAAATATAAATTGTTCATTACCTTTTTAGAGTGAGGCGCTTCTTCCTCTTCCTCATCATCTTCTGCTGCTTTCCTGTAGCTCCTAAGTGAGGTCTTTACATCTTTGTTGAATGCTGGAGGTGTTGTAGAGTTCTTCTTGAATAGCTCACCGATTGATGAAGGTATCATAGACTTGGTTGTAGAATCTGTAATCAATGGTAGGGTGCTACGCACAGCTACTCTCTTTGAAACCTCCTCAGGAGGTGAATTTTCTTTTTTAAACGCCTTAGCTTTTGCATCCTCCTCTGCTGCTTTTTCTTCTGTAGATGTCTTGTCCTTTTCAACTTTGACAGGATCATCAGAATCTTTATCAATTTTAGAATCTCCAAATTTGATGATTGTAGGCATGTTCATATTTCCCTTTTTCCCTTTTCCTTTCTTTTTATCTTCCGACTTTGATTCATCTTTTTTCTTTTCTTCTTTCTTGGCCTTTACCGATTCTAATGACTCATACCCAGCAAGTGGGCTTGGAGCTAATGTCTGTTTTGTTGAAACAAAGGAGCTGGCACCAAAAGAATCTTTCACCATACCTGTAATTGGTATGGATTGTCCAACTGAATAGGAATGTTGAGTCAAACCTTTGGATGGTGGGGGAAACAGTGGCTTGTTTTGCCCCTTTTCAAATTCACTCTGATTGTCTTCCGGTGGTTGCGGCTGTTTACTTATTGTGCTTGGCTGGCTTTCCTGTTCTGGTTCCATCCCTGGTGGAAATGTCTCATCCATCCCAGGAGGTGCAAGATCTTTGGGAAAAGCAAGGGGTTTACTAATAGGCTCCATACCAGGAGGCAGTGGCTCTTCAAAGCTGCTGTCTTGAATTGAAGATGAGTTTCCAAATCCTGCTGGACCTTGTGTTGAACCGAGAGGATAACGTGGAATTCCTGGGGGAAAGGTATCTTCACCCGGTGGACCAATATCCCATTGTCTTTGATCAAATGGCGGGCGAGGCTTTCCAACTCCCAAATAATGGCTATGCATACTAATTGCATCAATATCCACACCAGGAGGTCCAACATCGACACCAGGAGGTCCAACATCGACTCCAGGTGGACCAGGAGGACCCCTGGTCAAACTCATGGGCAATGTCCCCATACCTGGAGGTGAGTTGTCCATCCCTGGAGGTCTAATGTAATTTGCTGGAGGTCCTCTGTCAATTCCTGGAGGACCCATATCCATAACTGGAGGGGCTATGTCTATTCCCGGGGGTCCCTTGTCCATGCCACTAGGTCTCATCTCCACACCAGGTGGACCCGCATCCATTCCTGGTGGACCTGTCTTCAGTGCAGCAAGAATGCTCCCTAAACCTAGTTGACTTTTATTACGACCTGGGGCGTTTCTTTCTATTCCTGGTGGGCCACTGTCTATTCCTGGTGGGCCACTGTCTATTCCTGGTGGGCCACTGTCTATTCCTGGTGGTCCTCTATCCATTCCTGGTGGGCCTGCCCTCAACCCAGCAAGAACGTTCCCTAAAGCTAGTTGACTTCTATCGGTTCTCAATGCACCACTGTCTACTCCTGGTGGGCCACTGTCTGCTCCTGGAGGGCCACTGTCAATTCCTGGTGAGCCTCTGTCAATCATTCTATGATCATTATCCATACCGGATGAATCTTTAAGTCCTGCAAGAATTCCCCCGATCCCTAGTTGAACTTTATTAGTTCTTGGTGCATCTTCCTCATTTCTTGATGAGCCTCTATCCATTTCTGATTGGCCTCTATTCCTTCCTGCTGTACCTCTATCCATTCCAGAAGGGCCTTTATCTATGCCTGGATGTCCTCTATCAAGTCCAGGAGGGCCTCTCTCCATTCCAGGAGGGCCACTCTCCAATCCAGGAGGGCCTTTATCCATGCCTGGATGTCCTCTATCCATTCCGGGAGGACCTCTATTCATTCCAGGAGGGCCTTTATCCATGCCTGGTAGTCTTTTGTCTGTTCCAGGAGGAACTCTCTCCATTCCTTGCTGTCCTCTATCCATTCCAGGGGGACCTCTATCCATTCCTGTTTGTCCTCTATCCATTCCAGGATAACCTCTATCCATTCCTTGCTGTCCTCTATCCATTCCTTGCTGTCCTCTATCCATTCCAGGAGGACCTCTATCCATTCCTGGTTGTCCTCTATCCATTCCTGGTTGCCCTCTATCCATTCCTTGCTGTCCTCTATCCATTCCAGGAGGACCTCTATCCATTCCTGGTTGTCCTCTATCCAAGCTTGGTTGTCCTCTATCCATTCCGGATGGTCCCCTATCCATCCCAGGGGGACCTCTATCCATTCCAGGAGTGCCTCTGTCCAGTCCTGGTTGTCCTCTATCCATTCCTGGTTGTCCTCTATTCATTCCAAGAGGGCCTCCGTCCATTCCTGGTTGTCCTCTATCCATTCCAAGAGGGCCTCTGTCCATTCCTGGTTGTCCTCTATCCATTCCAAGAGGGCCTCTGTCCATTCCTGGTTGTCCTCTATCCATTCCAAGAGGGCCTCCGTCCATTCCTGGTTGTCTTCTATCCATTCCAGGAGGGCGTCTATCCATTCCTTGTTGTCCTCTATCCATTCCTGGCAGGACCCTTTCCCTACCTTGAAGACTTTCTCTTGGGCCTCTGTCTATTCCTGATAGACCTCTATTGAATTCTTGTGAGTGTCTCTCCATACCTTGAGGACCCCTATCCATTCCCATTGGGTGTCTTCCCATCCCAGCAGAATCTCTGTTCATTCCTTGTGGACCCCTCTCTATGTCTACAGGTCCTCTTGATGCTTTGGCATTTAAAGCTCGCTGTTTATCCTGATCGGCTATGTTGCTTCCCCTTGGGTTTGTTTGAAATTTTGCAGAAACATTGCCTAGTTCAGATTCCATCTGCTTCATGAATTCTTCCATATCTTTGGTCATGTCTTCGGGTTTCAGTCCTTCAGGTAATGGAAAGTCAGGTCCCATTAAACCACCTGGCATTGGAAAATCAGGGAAAGGAAATGGAAACTCATCAGATTTAAAACCACCTGAAAACATTGCATCTAGTTTATTCATATCAGGGAAGGAGAAATTGTCCATATCTCCTGGAAATGGAAAATCATCAGGAAATGGGAAAGGAAAGCTGTCTTTGGCAGGCATCTGTCCTTTTGGGCCTGGAAGTCCAGCTCCAGAGTTTGACCTGCTTCCACTCTCCATTCTTGGCCCTTGCCCAGGTCCTCCAGGCATTGCAGGGGTAACTCTAGGATTTGTTCCTGAGGGACCTGGTCCCATTCCACTCCCAGTTGGCATTGGTCCTACTCCGAGTCCTCTGGGCCCTGCTCCCATCCCAGAACCACTTGGAACTGTGGCTACACTCTGACTGCTTGGTATAGAACCAATAGATGACCCTTGTCCCATTCCAGGACCACTAGATGGAACCATTCCATGCCCACCTGATGGCATTGCTAAATTTGCACCTTGTGTGGTAACTGTTCCTACACCACTGCCGACAGAAGCAGGTGTCTGGGTAGTTGAAGCATTTTTAGAAGAGTTCTTCTGAAGGGATGTCTCTTTTATTTTGATTTGCATGTCCAAAGAATTCACCATGCTCTCCATCTGTGTTTGCCATGTTTTCCATTGATTTTGATATTGATCAAACTGGTCCTTGTTTGGATGTTTCTTATGCTGTTCTACCCAATTATCAAACTGATTTTTCCAGTCTGTGAGCTGCTTTTCACAGGTAGCCTTCTTTTCCTGTAAGTCTTTCTGCAAGAGTAAACAACACAATAGAAAGAACACATAGTTCATTACACATACATCTTTATATAAAAATCATAATGCTCTGGACATAAGGGGTCAAATGTAAAGGGAATATGTACTTGTACATGTTCTACACCTTGGCCCACAGTTACACAGAATTGATATTAATTGCAACTTATTTGCAATTGATATCAATTGCAAATAAGTTGCAATTGATATCAATTGCAACTTATTTGCAATTGATATCAATTGCAACTAAGTCCATGTATAGGAGATAGGAGATTGCAAACTTGCGATTGATTGGACTCTTTATAAGATGATGTGGTACACCAGGGCCCCATCTAATAAAGAGTTGATATTAATCGTAACTACAGGTATGTACATGAGAGATTTATAAGGAGATTGCAAATTTGTGATTGATTGGAGGACTTGCAATTGATTTGGATCAATCGTAACTCTTTATAAGACGGGCCCCAGGTGTTAACACCAATAATAATGGCTGATAATCTGATATCAATATTTTGTTTTTACTATGTAAAAAAATTTAATAGAAATATCACAAGCCGTATTTTGTTCATACTTTCTAGTTTCTAAGCATACTCTTGACAAGTCACACATAACAGTAAAAAGTAAAAAAGTATTCATCATAATCGCATCGTAGTGACATGACTAATTTGACATTTTCATTAATGACTGATCTCAACTTGCCGTCTTTTAAAGTTTCATCTTTTTTTCTGGTTCTCCTGCTGCAGTTTATCCTAAACAATTATCAATGTCAAATTCCCCTTTTAAATTTCCTGTCAAAATGTTTTACATCAACAACCTGTAAATTCTTATTTATTGCTGGAAAGGCAATCCTGTAATTGAATCATAGAGGTGCATATGGCCAAGCCAAAAGATAATGAATGAATGAGTAAATAAAGTTGCCTGAAATTCAGGAATAATGGTAAAATAGTATAATCCTTAAAATTTTCCTCTGAAGCTGGCTGCCTGACAAATGGAGCAAATTTTCCAACTTTGCTGGTAGATTGGATCTGAAAGTGTCTTGCAGCCAGTCTTGTATTTTGTCGTGTGACCAATACAACTAATAACGTTGTACAGAACATATTTAACTATTATACAAAGCAGGTGAAGCAACCATGTCTTTAATGGTAAAACATACCAATTTAACATCTACCAAGGCAGTCTCTTGACTTTGGTACCATTGCTGATACTGTTGCTGATATGATTGCATCTGTTGCTGGTAGCTCTGCCACTGGTCTTGAGCAGCTGCCTGTTTTTGTACGGTTTCTTCCTCCTTTCGAACCGGGGCCGTTGCCTGCCAATGTAAGGCCTGATCCTGAAGCCCCCTCAGCTTCACATCTTCATTCTTAAATTCAAATTCAATAAGGTTTTATCATTTAATTTTCATCTTTATTAGATATATATATTTTTGAAAAACTATATTAAACTAGAAATGATATTGATATAGATAAAGAAGGACCAATTTTCTTATCGTTTTTGAAGTATTTTTTCTAAAAATGAAGACTTATAATATACACTTTCTCACAGGATTCACGGCTAACTGCTGCACAATACAATTGCATAGCGTACCGACGGTGGGGTGCGGGCGCGCGTCTGAAGTTAGCGACTGTAATCTTAGATCCTCATTAAGTTTCTAAGCAATTCATCATTACGGTCACTAACTTCACACACGCGTGCACCCGCACCTTAACGTCAGTGATCAAGGTATGCAATTGTTATTGTGAAGCAGTTTGCGGTGAATACTGTGAGAAAGTGTATATTACAAGTCTTTGTTTTTAGGAAAAACTTGACACGAAACTGGTAGAAACGTAACATTAACAACTTTTATTCAGTTTTAAATCAAGTCCATTAGACTATTTGATCAATTGAAGATTTAGTCAATTTATGGTAGAGTCTAGAATAGGGTATCTCCACGCCAGAGTTACGGGTCAAGTATGGATATGAAACTGCATTAGCCAGGCATTAGCGCCTTTCCTTTTTTATATTATTATATTTCCCAAAGTCTAAACACTCGGTCAGACTCGGACGTAAAGTTAAAACTAAAAGTCACAAGTCACAACTCCAAATTAAAAATTTAATTAAAAATTTTGAACAGACCTGAGGCGGTTGTGGGACTGCAGTATCTGCGGCTTGCGCTTGATTGACTAACACCCGAACAGGCTCTGGGATGGGCATTCCCATTCTTGGCCTTGGGCCACCTGGACCTGGACCATGCATCATCGACATCGGAGGAGGTGGTCTTCTTGATCCTGGTCCACCTGGTCCCATCATATTCATACCTGGTCCATGCCAATGCCCCGGACCCGACATGGGTCCGCGAGGGTTCATGCTGTCCATCCTCATTCCCATGTGGTGCGAGCCAGGCCCCGGCCCAGGCGGGCCACTCATATGCATAGGTCGTCACCTGGCCCTGGCCCTGATCCTGGTCCGTAAAATGGAGGACGATTCGGCATTCCATTTCCTGGCATCATCGGAGGCCTTTCGCCCGGACCTCCAGGCCCGGGCCCACCTGGCCTGTTCCAGTTGTTGAACATCAGAGTGAAAATATGAAGAGTACTCGAGCCTTTTCTCTATCGTTTACAACAAGTCGAGCATGTTTTTATCGGAATTTTCTTTGATGCGAAATATTTCTTTTGCCTTCATTCAGAATACGTCGCGTTGCAATTTGCATTGGCGCTGCACGAGCGAGCGTATTCATCAGAATAGGCATAGTCTAGATCTTCTAGACAATACATTCACAATACACATGCAAAGCATACCTGTACACACGCAAACGCCAATTTTATTTTTTCGCTGTAGTGGAAAAAGTTGTGTGATTGAGTTACTCGAGTAGATGCAGCGAAATTAAATCTTAAGTATCTTATTATTTTGACAAGCGCCATCTTCGGTCAAAGTATCCTCTAATTTTTAGATTAAAATGTAGTTAATTAATGGTAGAGCATGTTTTATGTACCCTCGCCCACACCCAGTCTTGCTCTAAAAGCCGTCTCAGTGGCGGATCCAGGGGGGGGGGGGGGGGGGGGGGGGGGGGGGGGGGGGGGGCACAGGGGGCACGTGCCCCCCCTGCCAAAAAAAATATGTTAAAGGTAGGCTTTACTACTTCAGCAAGGAGGGATTAGACCGCCCAGCGAGCCAGCGAGGTCACTGTGACAGGTGGTTATCTCATTAACTCAGCTCTCATTTAGCATAAGAAAAAGAGGATCATGGGGGACCAACAGGCACCGATTGGGGAAGTTTTCTATATAGAGGGAGCAAGTAGCTACAAGTAGGACAGTGTGCCTTTAAAATCAGCCATTAATTCGCCCAAAATGTACTGAAAAAAGGGGCGTGCCCCCCCCCCCCCGGCCAAAAATACAATTATATATATATTTTTTTTTTTTTTAAATAAAAAAAATGCCAATGGCTGACCTAAAAAGTTGACCTTACCCTCCCCCCCCCCCCAACAGAGCAAAATGTCAAATTTAAAAATTTCGTAACCCCTCCCCCCCCCCCCAAAAAAAAATGTCCTCTTTCTAGACAGTTACATGCATTTGGGTGGTGTAGACACAACGTAGGGGTTGTCAGATCCGCCATTCCTGTTTTTCCTATCTCTTCTTAGTTTTTAATTTACAAAGGCGCGAATAGCTCAGTTGGTGGAGCAGTGGTCTCGTTATCCGGCGAGGAGAGGATAAATTAAGCCGCCAGTCCTCTGGTTGCTTACTAACGGGCATTTATGCTTTCTTAGCAATAATAAATAACCACCACCACTACATAATCATTTTAAAATGAGTGTTATATAATCATCAGTTGTATTTAATAAATTAGTAGGCCTGATTATTTGCGAGCGAGCGAATAGAACTTAGAGGGATTTGTAATACAGTGTATGTGATATAAGCATCATTGGTTGCTCGTATCACCTCCACCCTCTCCATCCCGTACAGTAGGCCTACATTCAATGTGTCAAAAAAATTAATGAAGAAATAAAGTGAAGGACATTTTTCTCCATTACAACATTGAATGATGATCATTTTTTGTTTCAACTGTTCTTAGGGCATACCCTTTAAAACAAATGTTGATCTAGTATAGTTACAGGTGTTTATACTATATAAAGGTAAAAAAACAACTTGAACCAGAATCTCTAGTATTAAATCCAACACTTACTCTACATTAATGTACTTCTTGCTCTTCCACAAACATCTCCCCCTAATCTCTCTCTCTCCCTCTTTCTTCTTTTGCAACACCCTATTTCCTCATTCAGTCAATTCACACTTGTTGATGTTGTCTCTCTTCATCTTTAATTTGAAAATTAAAACAGAATAACAAATGTCCGTTTGATTTATAATAGGTTGAAGACAAATTTTGAGAATTGTATTGTGCAGTTATGTGCCTATTGTCTTCTCCAAATTATCTGAAAAAGAAGTGCAAAATCTGTCAAACACTCGGTTATTGGTCCTTTATCTGAAAAATCATACTCATATGTTAATGTGGACCATTTCAAACTAGTACCAATGACAGCTCTAATGTTTTGGATGTCCTGATGTCATATACTGTAGAATGATTTACTGGGTGACTATTACAAACAAAGTTTGGATAAGTTCAAATGATTAGAAAGAGAAGTCATAACCAACTTTACATCACTGCATTCCATCATCAGAACTCAATCTTCTATCATACAATTCATCATGCATTCAAAGAGTACACAGGTATTGAATAACAGGCACACAGAACTAGAATTGATGTTTTTACTTTCTGTATCATCTGCTTATGTACATGAACATAAATGGCTTTGATTTCTTACTAATTACTGATACGTTTACATGTATTTCAATAAAGGGTCATATCATTTACTAAATTATACAAACTTTTCAACTTGAAACATTTGCAATTTGCATGTAATTATATATGCAAACTTCAGCTTAGTACGAGTTTCATTTTTTAAGTTCCCATTGATAAACTATCAAATATTATATTCTAATGTCCACCACACGCTTTATGAAACTTTTGCAATCTGACTTTCTAAGAAATCGCAGTTGCATTGGTTATGGAAATTTAAAAACATCTTTCTGATTTTCCCAATAATGATAGGAAATCAACTATCAATTTTTTTTGGAAAGCCAAATCGGCTTCAAATGGTAATCAATTGCACAACTGCGATGATGGTTCTGAGCCAATATGAGTTTTGCTTCCTCAGGCAAGCTTACAGTCCCACAAAATATTATGTACATGTAATTATTCATGCAAATATCCAAAACCTGGATAATAATAATAATAATAATAATAATAAAAACGTTACTTATAAAGCGCTTACCACCGAAGTCTCTATTGATAATTTAAATGTTTGTATTCATGTCAAATGCTAATTTTTATTGCAATTTTGTTGAAAATTGGATCCTAGTCAGGTCATTACATGAAGTGTATGGTTGGGCTTAGGGGGAACTAGGGAAGTCCATCATAATATCAAATTGGTTTGAGTATACATGTATCTCCAAAAGTTTAAAAAATTGTAGCAAGAAATGAAAGCTTGAGAAAAAACAAAGGAACTGGGTAACTTTTAAATAGTATTTGATCTAACATAATTTGCAACTCTATAATCTTCCTTCCAAGCAACTCTCTAATTGTTCTGTACTGAAAAGTGAGAACCATGCAAAATACTATTTTTTGTGGTTGATTGAAAAAAATAAATAGATCTGATTTTTAGAGTGATGTTAAAAATATATATCAAGGCACAGGTATGAGAAAATATTGAAAATCATAGACAGCACATGGGGGGGGGGGGAACAATTTTACCTTAGTAGAAGATACATTTATAACATGTATCTGGTAGTGAAGCTGTATTTTATAAGAAAACTGGCTTGACGTAATTCCAAGCTGTTGATTACGTGATGTACATGTAGGACAAAGATTTGAATGGACCAGCCAAATATAAAACAAACAATAAATGTGAGAAAGAAAACAAAAATCTAAAATCACAAATTCAATGAAAACAAAGCACTACATTATCTACAAGAGCATCTTCAACACATTCCAACAAATGGGATTATGTTAGTATAGTGCTAATAATACAAATGTCCAAGTCATCAGAATGACTTCCTTGATTTCTCTATTTTCTATCAATACCAGGCCTCAGGGCTAATACATTTAATCCTAGGACAACAATTTTCCCCCCATAACCAAATGTATACTATAAACAATGTGAAATCAATCGATAGGAAACTTAAGATTAAGAATCAAGTTCATACAGTCCCTCTTTAAAGTGCAGAAACAGACAAGCAGTGTTTTTCCCACAAAAAAAGAAAGAAAACCTTGTCATCATTAACTACACAATCCCATCAACATAAACATCATCTTTGAAGATATTCATTATTTCCTGCAGATTTTCCTGAATATGGGAAAGATCTGCTCTCTTTACTTGTCCACTGCAAAGTAAGACCTTGACCTTATTGAATGTATCATACACATTGTTCATGTACTCCTCCGGGTTGATAGTTACTGGATTTATCAGTTGAGTTGTTGCATGTACTGGACTCTTCCTCTGTTTGGATTTTTTGGGCTTCATTTTAGGCGTAGAAAGGATAGGTTCAGGTATGAGGACTTGTGCATCAGGGACATTGCTTGGTTCTTCAGGTAGATCTACCACTACAACTTCCATCTCCTCCTGTACCTCACCATCAAAAACAACAAATTCTTCACCCATATTCATGTGTTTGAATTCTACCCCTGTACCTCCTGTTGCTGCCTCTGTCGTTCTCCTTTCCTCTTCTGTCGTTTCACCAATTTTCTTAGGGATCACTTTCTTCAGGACTCCTTTCTTGATCATCATTCGCTGGATCACTGATACATGAGACTTGGTAACATTCTGCAGGCGATTGTATACCCCTATCGCTATTGCAAGCTCAGACTTGTGTTTTTTCTGAAGTTCCCAGGTGATCTCCTCAGGACTGAGACCAGCTTTCAACCTCTCCTTGATCTCATGACGCAAGGACTCTGGCATGGGAAGATGTTGTGACCCAGAGAATGACCGAGGGTGGGAGTGAGCCCTGTAATGAGTGACCTGTATAGAGCCATCTTCATTAGACTCCTTCAAGAGCAATCGAGCAGGACAGTACTTCTCCTTCTTATCGCCTGAAATCTTTTTTTTTAATCCAACTCTTCTTGAGAGAGCACAAAGATAGTGTCTATGAGTAGAATTTACCATTTTAATGTCACCTCTTGTCTTAGTGTAGCAAACAAAGTTCTGAACTTCTTCCCTAAGTTTCCATGTATAAAACTCCTCCAAATTCTCAAACTTCAAAATCTCTTTATCTGGCACTTTAGAATGCAAAAATTCTTCATGAGCATTCAATTTGCGTTTGCTGGTACACTGGAAACGGCAGCCTTCAACTTTGCAGATTTCCATCTTCTTGTGGATGTTTTTTTGATGTCGAAACAGGTTGCATGAATATGAAAACATCTTTCCACATGTTGGACAGGCATACTTCTTCACCTAAAAATGGAAACACACACAGAGAGAGGAATTATATCTACAGTACATATACCGGTATCTATCAACACTGCATAAATCAATTTCCCCCCATTTTTTGTACATGTTTGAGATATCTGCCCACCAAAATTTAGTTGCTGGACAGATAAATGTAGACTTTGATGGTGACTATTTCTATCAACTTGATATTAAAATAAATAACTTTGTCTAGCATATTATATGTCAACATCAATTTTGTTCTGAACCTACTGGAAAATGATTTAGTTTTTCCTTCAGCAATTTTAAGTAATTCATAGATTATTAGATTTTGCACCATTTCAAAGACTTTGGGTGTTCTTAATTTGTTCAGGTCTATAAGTAATATCTTAGAATATTAACATATTTCAACGTTTCAACTAGTTTATATTGGGAAATATCATTTTTACCCTTACTTTAACAATGATAAATCTGAGATGCACGGCCCTACGTGTTACCAGTGTCTGTGATATGGTGTTATATTGAAGCCCTAGAAAAATTGTGCTTCAGAATGATCAAGAAGTGCCTCCAAAAAAAAAAAAAAAAGTTTGAGCGATTTTACAATTTCGTACACAATTCCAAAGAGAATTTCATATCTGGAGAATTTTATGTTCCTCTTTCCATTGGTGATATCCGATTTTCAAAATCTTACTGATTTTTTGAGATAGCGAACTTAGCCTTAGGTCACGCGCGAACTTTGGTCACACCAACATACTCAAAATGTATGAATATGAGATTTAATATTTTTCACATGTTTTAAATGGCCTACAAACTGAAATTAGCATTGTAGTTTGAGGTTAATTCCCCTTTGAAGGCTAACGCCAAAGCTCATACTAGAGGCAGAGCTCAGCTCCAGGCCGTTATATCACGTCTACGTCTCGCGTCTGGCCAATGCCATATGGGTTGCGTAATTACAAAGCCGAATCCGGGCTAACTCGGAACATCCCACGGAACATCTCGCCGCGCCACAGCCTCAAAGACTGGGGCAAGATGTCCCGACATGATTCACCGATCGAGAGATACCAATGTATATGTTTTTGCTCATTGTGACTTAATAATAATGACATTTTCAACCACAATCTGTAATGGAATTGTGTTAAATAGTACTATTGAAGACAATCTATAACTTCTCTTTACGTAAAATGACAAAAAATGGCATTTTGGACAATTTACTCACAGCTCGCAATTCGCATTGCCGCACGTACATTAAATGTGCGTTGTATCGACTCGCAACTCGGACCACTGAAATTCGAGCAGTGTTTTTGTCAGTAAATCACTGCAAAAATATCATTTTCATATGAAGGTCTACATCTACATCTAAGGTGGTACTGGACAGGACCAATTGGTATATAGACTACGTCCAGATTTCCGTGGCATCGCAAATTGTCAACAAACATCTATTTTTGATTCCTGGTAGATCTATTTTAGTATTAGTAATTGTGGTATAATTTTCGTTATTGAGAATCCGAATGTAGAAGTCTAGTACATTTTAGACGAGATAGCTGATGTTTGTTCAAATTCTTACGTCCTGGCCGTAAATTAGCAGACTACTGTGCTACCGTCGGGACATCTCGCCCCGGTCTGAGGCTGGGGTGAGATGTCCCGTGGGGCGAGTTAGCCCGACGTGACTCCACAAAGCCGATGCCAATGCACTGCACAACGACGCGACGTAGCCCCCGGCCTGTGCGCGGCCGACAGGGCAGCGGTGGCGTGGCGGCAGATCAGACGGCACAAAAAAAGCAAAGACCCTTTGCCTTCACTTGCATGGGTGGTTTGCCTATACTGCACCTTTTTCACGTCTTCTGGTCTTTCCGTAATAGGTTCTTCGATTTCAGGTCCCAGTCCTTCTACGTCAATCATTTTGAGGATATTTCTGTGAAATTGGCTCAAATCTATTTCTCCCGATGGCTACACATACACTGCATGCACTGTACGCAACGGGTCAAAGTTATCAGACAAATGGTGTGAGCTGCCATTGTACTTGCCAATTTAAAAGCTGAAGTTCTATTCAAATCTTGATCGTTTATTTATTGATCCATTCATTCATTCATATTATATTCACTCATTTATTTGTTGGTCAATTAATTAGTATTTTAATTTATTTTATTTGTTCGTTTATGCAATCATATTAATATTAGTATTTTAATTTATTTGTTTATTTAATTACTTATTATTTTCAGCACTTATATAATTTTTTACATGCAGAACTGGAAATTGACATTTTTTCTTGAGGAATATATTTGATAGAGATCACTTCTAACTCTATTCAAAAGAAATAGAAAAGAAGAAGAAGAAGAAGAAGAAGAAGTAGGAGAAGAAGTAGAAGAAGAAGAAGAAGTAGAAGAAGAAGAAGTAGAAGAAGAAGAAGAAGAATCCATTTGACTTTGTTTATTTAATTACTTATTATTTTCAGCACTTATATAATTTTGTACATGCAGGACTGGAAATTGGCATTTTTTCTTGAGGAATATATTTGATAAAGCCTCACTTCCATATGCGCCGGAAGTGGGGGGGGGCAGGGGGGGCAGTTGTCCCCCCAGTCAAAAAAGTGGGGGGAAAAACGCATTTTGGCCCCCCCCAAAAAAAAAAAAAAAAAAAAAAAACAGTAAAGGAGTAAACATGGTTTGTATTTTTAATCCAAAAGAACGTAACAATAATAAAAACCTGAATTAAATCACATATACAATTCCATTCAAAGAAAAAGGAAAGTTCACAGGAATTAAATTTCATAAACATTGCGCATGCCACCTATACGGTATTTATCAATGGAGGATCGAGGTCTCTATAATAGCGATACGTGCATATCGTGGACATATTGTGCGAGAATGGGAAAGCGTGTCCGTTTTTTTGTTATAGGGGTGAGAAGACATGAGCCTCTGCATGAACGCTGGCGTACTGATGGGAGGGGGGGGGGTGATGTATTTCACCCCCCCCCCCCCAGTTCATGATGAAATCAAATGGATATACTTTCGTATATGTTTAGAGTGTTTGTCTGATGTCTTTGACTTTGTAGGACTGAGATTCTGCTCTGGATGAATATGAATTATTGTTGTTGATATTCGAAACAAGCGATTTACAAATGTTGATGTTGTGACATGATTTTCCGGCATTTTTTCTCCATTTTTTTTGTAAGTCATACCTTTTTATGCGTTTGTTGGAAAATAAGAAATTCCCAAATTACAGTCAGGCGAAATACGCTTATTTAGAAGTTTTTATGTCATGGTCTGCAGGGTGGCTGGGCTCGAGCCCCCCCCCCCCCCCTCCTTTTTGAAAAAGTATGTTAAAGAGAAAAAGAAAGAAAGACGGAGAAAAAAATATGTGACCTGCCAATGTCACAAAATAAAAAAGGTATAAAAAATGCTCATCTTACCGTAATTAAATGCTTAAAACCCCAGAGCTTTCAGGGGCTCTGCCCTCTGGACCCCCAAAATGGCTCTAAGGCGGGCCACTGGATGCTTATCTGACCGTAATTAAATACCTAAAACCCCTGGGCTTCTGGGGGCTCTGCCCCCTGGACCCCATCAAGGGCCTTAAGGCGGGCCCCTGGATGCTCATCTGACCGTAATTAAATACCTAAAACCCCTGAGCTTCCGGAAGCTCTGCCCCCTGGAACCCCACCAAGGGCCCTAAGGCGGGCCATAAAGGCGGGCCCCTGGATGCTCATCTGACCGTAATTAAAAACATAAAACCCCCGAGCTTCCAGGGGCTCTGCCCCCTGGACCCCAACAAGGGCTCTAAGGCGGGCCCCTGGATTCTCATCTCACCGTAATTAAATACCTCAAACCACTGAGCTTCCGGGGCTTTGCCCCCTGGACCCCACCAAGGGCCCTAAGGCGGCCCCTTGGATGCTTATATTACCTTAATTAAATTCCTAAACCCCTGAGCTTCCGGGGGCTCTGCCCACTGGACTCCATCAAGGGCCCTAAGGCGGGCCCCTGGATGCTCATCTGACCGTAATTAGGGGAGGACGAGGAGGAGGAGCAGAAGAAGAAGAAGAAGAAGAAGAAATTGATCACTTTTAACTCTATTCAAAAGAACTAGAAAGGGAAGAAGAAGAAGAAGAAGAAGAAGAAGTAGAAGAAGAAGAAGAAGAAGAAGAACTTGAAGAAGAAGACTTGAAGATAGAAGAAGAAGGAGAATCCATAAAAGAAGAAGAAGGAGAACTAGAAGAAGAAGGAAGAGGAGGAGGAGGAGGAGAAGAAGAAGAAGAAGAAGAAGAAGAAGAAAAAGAAGAAAGAAGAAGAAGGAAGAATAAGAACTAAAATAGGAACTTGAAAAAAATTAAAAACATAACGAGGAAGAAGAAGAAAAAGAAAGAAGACGAAGAAGAGGAAAAAGAAGAAGAAATTAAGGTGGAAAAACAGGAAGAAATAAAAAAAAAAAAAAATTCAAATGTCAATCCTTTGTGCATTTAGCACTCCTAGCTTAAATTGGCAACGTGGAAATAAGAATTGCAAAAATGTACTGATGAGTAAATTACCACGCCATGCCTGTCCACGGCCACGGTAAGATTGAGGTTAAACTTGTTATGATGCAGTTGCGTGTATTTGTAATTTTGTTCAAAGTAATTTAAGATACATCATGATATTAGAGAGACAAGAAACCCCGTAACTATAATGCTTGTGCCTAACTACCCTATAGTAGACTCTAGTATGCTCTAATTGCACCCGGCCCGGCAGCCAAGGGCAAGTCAGCCGGGCCGTGCCTGGCGGGGCTGAGACTAGACTGGTAATGGTATGGTACCGTAAGTGGTAGTGGTAGTGCACACAATGCACATAGATTTTCTAGGTGCATTACTATCCTGGCTGTGTAGTAAAAGCTGTGCTTTTGATTCTCAACATTTCAAACACCACTGTACAAAACTAAACTGATTTCACTCGAAATCGGGCGCTAGCGTAGTTGCGTATCCATTTTTTTAGCAGTTTAATATCCATTCTAAATAAGAGAATTTTAACCCAATTGTTTACTCATTTAGTCTAAATCATAATCATATAGTCTAGATCTAGATTTTCCACCTGAATTTGGATCACATCCAACATTGTCCAACATCGGAAAGCCTACGTTTAGGGCTTCGATGTCGACGTCGTTGCTCAGTACCGTCTCAACACTGTAGTCCTGCACCTCAAACTGAAGCAATCAGTCCAAAATTATGCAAACTTCTCGTATGGTTTATGGTATCGTGGATGCTCGTAAGTCGTAATAGGTCTACATAAAAGTAAACCATTCGAGAAGTCTGCATATTTTTGGACTGATAGCTTCAGTTTGAGGTGCGGAGCTATAGCGTAGAGACGGTACTGAGCGACGACGTTGACATCGAAGCCCTAAACGGAGGCTTCCCGATATCGATGTCGGATGCGATCCAAATTCTGGGCAGCGTTTCTCACTACCGTCATAACTACAAGTTCACCGACATCCCTTTGAAACGCGTGTTAAACTTAATACACCCATGTCAATGGGATGTCGGTGAACTTGTAGTTATGACGGTTTCGAGAAATGCTGCCCAGGTGGAAATTGCGATAGACCCTACTCCCTAGATCTAGACTAGACTAGAGTCTATATTGATTATGATTAAAATGAGTAAAAAAATTGGGCTAAAACTCCTTTGCTAATAATTAATATTAAGCTGCTAAAAAATGGATACGGAACTACACTAGCGCCAAAATCGGTACTTTAGTGACAATTGATGACACCAAATAGCAGTAAAATACATTTTCTCAACTTACTGATGTTAAAAAGAATAATTTAAAAATTCAAATTGTAAGTCTAGTGTCAAATTTGCCAATCGGTCCTACTGTGTGCAGTCTATGCAATATGGTGTGGTGTGTGTATATAATACCTGCCTCACAGCAAGTATGCAGTGCTAGAGGTCAATACGCATTAGCATTGACTCTCTATGCTTTGCTGGAGTGTGGTACTGGTAGCAGTAGCAGATTATCAGTAGCAGTGCACTGGCAGCTAGGTATATATAGCCTATAGTATAGATCTACTTACTACTACTAGTAGACAGAAATAACTGCCTGGTATGGGTCTGTCAACGAGTCAATCTTGATTTCACATAGGGCTAGATCTATTCTAGGCCTACGACCAAAAGTTTTAGCCTAGTTTTAGGCCAGGGTTTTGTTTAACTCTGCAATGACTCAGCCAGCCTCTGAATAAGCAGGGTGGGGGGGGGGGGGGGGGGGGGGGGGGGTGTAAGAGCCCTTTTTTTGTTGTCTCTCTGAGCACAACATTTTAATTTTGTAATTTTGTAATTGTAAAAGTGTGAGGGTTGACAGCCCTGAATGCGTCACACTTGCGTAGCTCTGCCTTTTTACAGCTTTCCTACATGTCCATTTGGCTGGCTTGATTACTTGCTCTGCAGTACAGCTTGCGGTCATCTCCATTCCTTGTTTGATATGCCATCTTCTGAAGAGTTGGTGTTTCTTTCTGACACTTGCTGTGGTTGCTGCATCCATCCAGGGCTTCGTGCGTTGCCCCTTCCTCACGTCTTTCTTTGGAATGTATCTGTCAGAAAGTGTTAACCCTTTATCTTTAAGGAAATTCTAGGCCTTGTTGTTCTGGATGAGAATTAATTCTCCTTCCCAGTCAATATCCTCCAGTTTATCAGCCATGCAGTCGTAGTCTGCGTTACTATGCAGGTACTTCACAGATATTGGTCATTCATGTTCATTTCTTCTCCTTTGATACTAAAAAGAAGAGAACCTTAGTCCTTCTAGCACTCTTATGGTATAGTCTTACCTGTCCCTGCAATGTCTGATTGGTTCATCTTGGTTCTGTATGAAAAAAGCGTCTCTTGTCGCTTCCAGGAATTTGCAAGCCGGGTGGTTTGGGGCTCTATTACATGATTCGGTTGCCCAGTTGATTTCTGAAAAGTTGAAGTCTCCAAGAAGAATCCTATCCCAGTTTCCACAAAGACTGAATCCCTTGACTAGAGTGCATAGTTGATCATTGTCAGTGTCACTACTCCCTGGGCTTCTATAAGCCACTCCAATAAGTAGCTTGTTTCTACTTGAGATAGTAATCTCTACAAATACTGCATCCTTAAAAGGTATTTGTTTTCATTTTGGAACTCTGCTTTCAAAAATGCATGTACATATAAACATACTCCTCGACCAAGTTCATTCAAGTTTTCAAAGAGTTCAAAGCCATCAAGGTGAATTTCACTCGGCATCAATTCATATCTTAATGTTTTGGGTTTCACCTTTGTAATTAGTTCCCACAATGTGTGGATTGTGCAGGGTGAAAAGTGCTTGTAGTTCATGCCGTTTGTTAGATGTTAGGTGAGTAAGGTGTCTGCATTTGTGTATATACATTTAATGCTGTGCTGTGATGGTGCTGACTGAGTAAAAACCTCTCTCTTTTGTGTTGTTATGATTTTGTTACATGTGATTTCTGAAAGACAAATAAACTTGAATCTAAAGTAGAATTAATATTAAACTTTAAAGGGCAATCCATGAAAGCAGAGAATTAGCATGATTAGGAATATGACTCTTTAGGAGCATGCCCATGAACTGGTGAAAGTTAAAATAATAATAATGATAACAATAATAGTTGAAATAATAATAATAGTAAAAGTATTAAATCAATGTAAAACATCAAAATATAGCGACTTCCAGCTAATCTGCCCGTTTTTTTTTTTAAACTTGGGGGATGATATCGGCAATCACACACAATCTGTATTGCACTAACCCATACAATGTACATCAATCTCTATAGAGGCGATCAGTTGAGCCAGATGCATTCTCAGCGGAACAACCGTCCACATACCAGAGACTGAATCTTTTGGTCTAATCTCAAATTAGCAGTGGAATGGGACAAACATGTAGTCCTGAACAGAGATTTGTTGTGTAAAAAACTAGTATCTGCCATTGTTTTCCTTTTTTTCTCCTAAGAAGAGTTTTCTCCCTTGTGGCACCACACCACAGAGTAGAGTCTGCTGGTTATATTTTTTATTTATGTAGACCTAATGCCATAGTTTAATTTGAAAATCTACAATATGAAAGGAAATACGTAGATATAATTTTCACATACCGGTTCGTTCGTTCGTGTCTCCTTTGATCAAGATAGTTATGTAAAGTTCCTTAATTAAAAGTAAATCAACTAAATTAAGTTCTTCCATCGCCCGATTGCTGCAATGGCCGTTTACATACCGGTAGGTCTACTTAAAAAAAATAACATTGAAAATCAATTAATATCTGAAAAAAAGGACTTACCTTCAGCTAATCTGTTTGGTTTTGTGGAGTTACTGCGCGCAATGAGATTGGTAATCGCACGCCAACTGCATTGCATACCCTCCCTGAGCTGCACAGCCGTAAAATACCTGCTTAATGTGTGTGTAGGGAGCTGAAGTACATTATTTTATGTGTGAATGAGATTCTTTGGATGACGAATACAAAATGCAGTTAATATTTTTGAATAAGATCTAGAGTTCTACATGTAAAAATTGTTCTCTTAATACAAAGTTAGCCCAAATTAGATACAAAATTAGCCCAAATTAGATTCAAAATTAGCCCAAATTAGATAAATGACAATATACATATCTTTTAATAGCAAATAATTTTCAGTGAATAATATTTAACTTTTGTCTTACCTACTTCATCCGTTACACAGGTTTGCTTTTAAAAAATGAGGAAAATGTCTAGTATCCGGAAGACCATCCTATTGCAGGTTCTACCCCACCGAAGACTTTGCACCTTCAGTTTCCTCCGGAAGACTTACTCACTTCTCCAGATGCGGCGGTCACTGGTCCTTGCAAGTAGACCAAGATGTCTTCACAGTCTGCATGATGCCTCGCATTGTATGGCAAAGAGTAGTGTGTACTCTCCAAGAAAATCCTGTGGCAAGGTTTTCCAATCAGATGGTCCTTGCTTGACACATGGATCCCTGCCCTCAAACATATCCAGCGGATGCACCACCCAATCCTCAAGACATTTTTCAAGTCGTACAAACTGCCTAAATGAATCCCGGAAGGAGGGGACAGAAGATGGATCTATTTCTGAAGCTAATCAACCCAAGAGAGAAGGGGAGCTGCTGAATCACACTAATCTGCTTCGAAGTCCAAAGCAGAGGTTTGTTCTCACCTCCAGCCTAGCACAAACTATCAGGGAACGCATCTGGCCTGGTGACAGTCTTAAGGAAGAGACTGCTACTATTATAACTGCTAATGAAGGTGCGGTTCTGTTTTGGGAATCATATTTTATGGATTCACATACATTGTATTTACAGTATCAGATACACATTTTCTGTCCATTGATGATTGTAACAAAAATCACTCCAGGAGATGTTTATTTCTACACAACCTTAAACATTTCAATTTGTGGTATGACTTGGGGTTGGCATGTGACTACAGAAATGATTTAACTATCACAGAATTTGGAAATCTTAGATTGAAAAAGGTCATAAAAACACACAGATTATTTTAAAGAATATTAGGGATATTTTGAGATATTTTGAGGGGGATGACAGTTCAAACATTGAAATTTCCTTGTAAGAGCATTACTAAGCGGAAGCCTTTCACAGGAATTGATTTGAAAATGATCTTAATTCTACATGTCTTACAGTACATATACTCATAATGCAAGTAAATGGGCTATGATTAACCTTTTCCTCTCTCCCTATACCCATGTTCTATTTAGGTCCAGGATTCATGACAAGGGAGTTGCTGGACAACGGTGCAGCTAGGGTCCTAGGCCTCTGCAGGCATGAACAATTTTGTGGTACTCTAGAGAATATCAGGGTGGAAACACCTGAATGCTTCCAGTGGCAGCATGCAGATATCTATCAGATGCAGTACATAGGGGACAGGGACATCAAACCACCGGTTGCAAGGATAGAGGATGTCTTTCAAGACATTGAATCAACAGCATGGGAAGAAGGTGGGTGGAATCTTGAAAGGTCGATGCAATATGAAAGCAGCAATATATATGTGTTCTGTTTCTTACAAAGTATTACTTCAGACAAATCCTGTTTGGGTGATAGTATATTTGTAAAGCGCTTAGAGACATTTGTATTAAGCGCTATATAAAAATTAAATATTATTATTATTATTATTATTGCATACTTTAAAGTAGAGTATTCCCTTTTTGTTGACAAATGAGCAGCTTTGTTGTTGGTACAGTCAAACTTGCTTTAGTGACCACCTGTCTACAAAGGCCACATTTGCTGTTTCCCTTGAAAATGGTTTCTCATTGAATCATGTACTTAAGGGACCTGTCTACAAAGACCACCTGTCTACAAAGGCCACTTTTTGTGTTTCCCTTGGGTGGTCACAATAGACAGGTTTGACTGTAGATAGATAATGAAATTTTAGAAATGAAGATGAAAGAAGTGTTCCTTCACAGTTGTGTTTTCTGTACATTCTGTACGTGACTTTCTTTACTCTGCCTACACCTTGTCATAGATATCGGCTTGAAGGTGGTTGGAGCCTTGCCCCAGGACGGTGAGAGGAAGCACGCCTACGTCCTGGCCAGTCTTATCCTGGAGAGGCTCTCCATGTTCAGCTATGGTCGCGTCCAACTCAACCTCTTCATGAGCAAGAACTGTTACAATGTGAGCAAATATCATGTGATGATGGTCAAGTAGTACATCACAGTAGAAGATAAACATCAGGGCCCCGTTTCACAAAACTTGATATCAATAACAAGTTCCAAGCTACTGTTACAAGCTACTGAAATCACGGCATCTGATTGGCTGAGAGCAAATTTGTCATAGAAATTTAGCAGTTGTTATAGATAACAAGTTTTATGAAACAGGCTCCAGAGCCATTTCTTGTAAAGAGTTGCGATTGATTCTGATTGATCCTAAGTCCTCTAATCAATCGTGGACTTACAATCTCCTTTCTCTCAAGTTTTAAGAGAGTTGCGATTTATTTAAAGTAGTGATTGGTTTATGTCAATCACAAATGTTTATTAGATGGCATCAATGTCTTTGTCGGTTTATTGGCAAGAGAATAATGTAAGATTTTGCACTAACAGCATGTGAGATAGTACTTAATGTTATCCCACGATTAGTTTAGGAGGAAACAATAGTACTGGTTGATGTTCCTTCGATGCAAATAGTTTCAGCTAGATCCTTGAGTGTCATTGTATAATTGTATACTATTCGTAATTCCTGATGGTCAATATAATTCCACATAAAGGTAATTACCGGTTCTAATCTTTTGGGGGGAGTTCTTAGTTGGTATTCTCTGATCTCTTCTTTACCATAGGATTCAAACAAGTTTATATTTTCAGTCTGCAAAGGGGACACACCCCCTTTAAGATTTGCAAGGATGACATCACAAGAGCTGATCTGACCAGCTGACAGAATGGCAGGGACAGATGTCACTGCCACTCTGTCCACTCGTTCAGATCAAAATAAAAAGAAGTTCATTTACTTTGCTTTTCATTTTCTTACACAACACTACTTTTTAATCATCAGTTAATTAATACTGTTCTATTTTCATGTGCAGACATTGATCCATCCCCCTGGAAACATGAAGAGCTACCGCGCCCTTTCAGCCCTCTACCAAGTTTCCTCAGACATTAAACTTCTTCATAATGTAAGTGAAGCAGAAAGGAGATGTTACTTTTCAAAATTGTACATAGGTGACATTAAATGGCCTTGTGGTAGATACAAGGCTTTATGAACATTTTCTGAGTACTTTTCAATATTCTTTGATTTTAGAGGAGTAATACTGTTCCACGAAACTTGAAAGATAATTTTCACAAGGATTTTAGGTTATTACTTTCAATACATTCATAAACAAACAGATGTGTGTATGAATAGTCTGACCCTATACAGTGTGAGTCAAAAAAAAGTTTACACCTAGAAAATTGCTAATTATTAACAAAATCATTGATGAACATTAAATTGTTATATGTCTTACGAAAGAGTGTTTTATCCCAAATCATTTGGTACCATTTTTGTGTGGTATGTGTTCACGCTTGGATGAACAGGAGACATTGTTTGCGAGAGTGCAAAAATCGACTTGCGCCAAAGTTGCTTATGTGATATTTGAATAAAACAATTGGGATTTGGGTATTAATTCGGTCTTTGCAGATCCAAATAACATCCTGAACAAAATTAATCATGCCACACATATCAAATATCGAATATCAAATATCAAAAACCAGTAAACTTTTTTTTTACTCACACAGTATACCGTAGTCAATGGAATCCTAGATTACATTTGTGCTTACCATCTTCTAGCTCCACTATGTGTCTAGTCATTATAAACATATACTGTGTCACTGTGGACTTAGATGCCATATTGAAGTTTTTATGTACATAGCCTGTGTTTGTTCCAATCTATGATCATTTTGGAAGAAGAGATAGCGAAAAGTGGAGCATGTTGATTGATATGAAAGTAAGAAATTCACATGCACATTGTAATAATTATATACTTTAAGTAATCTTGATTTAATTGTATAGCGCCACCTTTTGGTCACTCATTTGGATGTGAAAATATGGCACCAAATTCGTTACGCCAGAGAACCAATCCGTGAATTCTTGTTGCATCCTGGCAAACTATGTAGTTTTTCTCTAATTAGGCATCAAGGAGTTTTTACTGTAACAACCAACATTTCAATAAACCTAGCAATTTTTCAACGGATGCTGCACATTTGTTGATAGAACTTGGCTGAATAGAATCTATCTTCTAAAGCTTTCCATCTCTCTCTCTCTCTCTCTCTCTCTCTCTCTCTCTCTCTCACCAGGAACCTATGATGTCTTTCAAGCTACCTCGCAAAACTAAACCAAAGTCAACTGTAAGTTGTTAACAAGAACAGGCCCGCTCCTGCCATGAGAAATATATTTCAATTTTTCTGTGATACATGTAGATGTGTAAGAACATTGTCGTTAAATGAGACTAATTTTTAATAAGTATTCACACGATGGATTCTCTATGGCACTGTCAAAGATGTGTGCACTAGTGATGAGCTTTATGGTGCCATAAAATATTTTGTCTTTTTTCCATTGAATTAGAAAGCCACTCATGATTCCTTTTCATCCAAAAATATTACTAAATAATCTCATCCCTGTACATGCATGAGAGTGTGATTATCAGAATTTGGAGGGGTACTTTGAACTTGTTAAAAAGTAAAAAATTGTCGTCTGAGACTTCTTGAGCCTTATTTACACATGATGCGAAAGCTAATGTGCTTAGATTAGCAAGTGTGCGATGACCGGGGTAATAATATGATTGCAGGGCCCTCAGGGAGAACAGTATTAATACTGATGAGGCTACCCTGGGTAAACAAGACATATCATTATTATTATTATTATTATTATCTGCCTGAAGAAAAGAAAAATATCTGCAAATGACAAAATACTGTATACCATTCTGTGCATAAATAAATGGCCTGTGGGGTGGAAAAAAGTAGCTGTGTGCAAAAATGCATCTACATTTAGTTGATTATCTTCACAGAATGTATATGGCATTGTGATTCTGGCGAGTTAGTTTGCAGTAGCCCATTTTTAGGCAGCTTACCACTTTTTGTGTTATGAAGTTTTAGGATTGAGCCCAGCCGTATAATGGTATGTCTGTCCTCTCTCTCTCTCTCTCTCTCCCTCTCTCCCTCCCTCCCTCCCCCTTCTGTCTCTCTCTCTCTCTCTTTCTCTCTCTCTCTCTCTCTCTCTCACTCAGGCTGTAGAGAAGCAGCTGGAGGACCTATGTCTGGTCCAGATCACACCCAGGAGAGATCTCTTCAGCAGGCATCAGATGGAGCAGTGGGAGGCATTCATCTTTGTCTTCTTCGTCAGGCAGGCCCTAGCGAGACGGAAGGAGAGGCTGGAGAAAGTCATCGAGTACGGTTCTATTTCTATCTTTAACATTTATACTGCTGTGATCCATTCAGAAAGTACTACAAAGTTTTTGTTATAAAGAAATAGTCTCAAGATTCAAGATAATTTATTGTCTGATTTAAAAAATACAGAAATTCGTCCTCCACTGGCGAGTGACATAAATATACAAACAACATAAACAATATATAAATACATTCGAGGATACAAAGAAAATACAACAATAATAATACAAATAATAGGAATAACAAAATTGACATGTAAATTTGAAAACTGGCATTAAAAATTGAATCTTGAGAATGCACAGAATGCATAAAATATAGATGAAAAAAAGTGCTCTGAACATTCTATCATCTATTTACAACTTATTGTCACATTTAGGTCCCAAGAAATATAACAAAATTTATGAATTTCTCTGTTTTTCCAGAGCTTGGGCCCCTGGCAGTACGGACGTGATAACCGAGTTAGGGTACAACAGGAAGACGGTGACGGGAGACGTAAGCGGAGACGACCTCCTGGCCATCTTCTGTCGCATCTGCAAGCTGGACAACTTCAACGGGGCGTGGATGGGGGAGGAGGTGATGGGTTGGGCCTCTGGAAGACACCAGGATATGAACACCCTGGAACTGAGTCAGGCTCTAGGCTCTGTGCATCTGACGTGATGTCTGGTACCGGCCTTGTCAGAGGGGCCCGCTGTCGTATCCGAAGGTTAAGGCTTTGGGATAGAGGCACAGCTTACAGTACATTTGTGAATGATGCCGGATAGGAATTAACTTGCCTCAAGATGACATTAACGCAGGCTGTCTCTTGTTCCTTCACCTGACAACTCAACATTAGTCAACTTGACTTAGGTTTGGTTCAATTTGCCATATAATCCTTGCTTGCCGACAAGTTTTGAACCAATGTACCAGAATTGGAAACAAAGCCAATATGGTTGTGTTTCCATTACCGGGTACCTAATACCCTGCATAGGACTGATTCATTGTGATTTTCTTGCCCTTTGCATTTTGGGTAAAACAGACAATGATATGAAGCTAAGGTGACCCACCCCTTTCTATGATTTGAGGACACCCAACTCATCTTGTTCTAAAGCAAGTAAAGGTATGAACTTTGAGAGGTCATGTGGACTTTTGCCACATGCACATTCATATGATGTGCTGTGAGAATGATATTTCAGGATGACGTCTTTATTAAAGATGGGTGATGAATAGTGTGGTTGAAAGAGGATATGGTCGGAAAGTTCTTAAGGCTCTGGCAGCTCTTTGTTTTTGGCTTTCCAGGTCTTGTCATACAGAATGTAAAGGGTTCGATCATGTTTGGCTTTCCTATTTAGGCTAAATGAGTAAAACCAATCTTTAGCCAGCATTTTGTAACCTTGACCCATCAAAAACATTCTGATTTTGGTATAACACACATGTTCCATAGACTTCAGGTGGAATGATCTCTGGCTTAAAATTCAACGGATCAATAACAAGACGTTTAGAGCAGTGGTAGAGCAGTGGTCTCGTAGTTGGGCGACCCATGTTCAAAACTAAAGCGTAGCGCTAGTGCCCTTTGGTAAGGCATTAATCCTCATTACCAGGTCTCTCAGAGAGCATTTATGCTTTCTTATCAGTCAAGTAAAATAACCACCACTACACACGTTCAGTCTTATGAAATTATGTAGAACCTTCAAGTAAATGATTTGTAGTTGAGAGTGAGATTTTGAAACTCAACAAGTACTGGTGAACGATCAAAATGGATTGTATGGGAGAAACAGTTTACCTAATAGTATTTATTTTTCATGCTGATTATTTGTCTTTGAATATTTATTCATATGTTTAATACTTCAGAGTGGGTTGGTCTTCATCTGAAATTTTAAGAATGTTTCTTCTTAATGACAAAGGAGAAAAGAAATAAGAAAAGGAAGAAAAAACAGTAAACAAGGAATATCGAACATGATTTGAGAAATTACAATTATTTACTGCAATAATGTAGCTGTTTACTTGTGTGCTATGAAACGGACTGCCATTCAGTTCTGACAAATTTATAGTTTTCTGCATGTTATTTTTTGCCATATATTTCTCTAAGCCCTTCTAGTGATACCTACATGTATGTGTCCTAGAATTTAATAAAGTTATAATTAAATAGATTGAATATTTTACCAAAAGTTGCATAAGAATTCTACTGAGTTCAGTAATGAGGATAAATATACATTATATTCCAAATATCTATTCTGAAATGTCATATTTTCAATTTATGAATATAATTTTTTTTATAGATGTATATTATCATACACATTTCATCATTAAAAATGTACAAGTTTTATTAATAGAGTCTGGTATACCGGTCTTATGATTTTGATTCTTATGTAAGTACACCCTGAGATTGCACTTTTGACATCTAAGAACAAGTAGGAGGATATATGTTTGGTGAATAATGTGGTTATATGTTTCATATTTTATTTCAATCTTGTTGATTGTTTTTAGCTCGGAAGCATGATTTCAATAACATGTGTCTCAAACTCTTGAGAGTGACACCTACATGCTGCTTATTTGTATGCTTTCATCTGGAGAGGTCAATGGGTCATTATTCGCAACTTTGCCTGCATCCTTAGATTAGGTCTACATTTTTTTAGTGTTTAAATACTTTCTTGGAGATATCTTCAAACTTCATGCATCTTTTTCATGTTTCCATTCTTTCCATGGTGCTAGACAGGTCAAAGTTCATGAGACTTTGCATCCTTTCATTATGGCTTAGGCATGTGTTCTTGACACTTTCATTGATGATTATCTGTATGCATCTTAGTTATATTTTCCATCTTATTATATATGTTTCATCCTACCTATCGTGCAACTGAGGTAAAATGTCATTGTAAAACACCCTCTCCGTAGACATTAACATCCTCTAACCAGTATTTTTATCATGGTGCATTTTATTCTCCGTTACAAGTTTCCATAGAAAACAAGCTATATTCCTTATTGGTACAAAAGATTATATGAGAGATTGTTCTGTTTGCTGAGAAGCATAAGAGCCTAGCTTACCTAATATTCCTCTCATGGTACATTTATCTCACAAGTTTTTATAGAGAAGAACTTTACTTATTTTTTGCTACTGGCCTGGAAAGACATTGTACATTGAACATATGTTGTTGTTGAGGAACAGAATGGCCCTAGTAGAAACTTGTCGGGGGTGGTGTGGAATAATACGGTATCATCATTTGCTCTTGGTATAGGTCATGTTTAGATTCCCCATTATTTCAGATTTATCATAACAAGAGGACTCGATACACTTTTAATCCCTTATGATTCTGACACAAAGTATTGAAACTATAGCCACAGTAAGATATATATGTCTTCATGATTTGATTTGTTGTATTTACTGTTCATGTCTTATGCTCAGGGTCTTCTCTCTCTCTCTCTCTCTCTCTCTCTCTCTCTCTCCCTCCCTCCCTCCCTCCCTCCCTCCCTCCCTCCCTCCCTCCCTCCCTCCCTCCCTCCCTCCCTCCCTCCCTCCCTCCCTCCCTCCCTCTCTCTCTCAACCATTTCACCATTCTCTTGCTATGTGCAACAATATAATAACCACTATGATTACAATGTTCAATCCATGTTATGCATGCACGAGAATTAATTATGTACATGGTCCAATACTTCAATGCGCAGCTGTCTTTATCACATGGATCCATTAAATGATTTCTATAACTGGAAATGATATTTGAACATTTTTTTCTTTATAAAGAGACTATTCAATGTTGATCTACAAATGCTCTCCCCCCCCCCCCCCCCCCCCCCCCTCCAACTCTCGGATCTACCGGTGAACATTTTTATTTTTTGTGGAAGAACTCTTCATATTCTCCCTCTTTTCTGTGTAGTTATTAGTCATCATTTCTGTCAGCTGATGTTCTTCTCTGTTTGTTCACTCTTGATACAATCTCTTTCAGTCTCTCTCTCTGTTGTACTGTTGATCTCCCCTCTCCATTTCTGTTTTTCTCCTTCTGTCTCCCTCCTGCTGTCTTTTCCTTTCTCTCTTTACCTTTTCTCATATCTTTAGTTTGTTTTACATTGCTCACACATTCCAAGCTAAAAACACTAAAATGCAGTCTCGAGCCACAGGATGCTAGAAGCTATTTTCTTCAGAACTTAACACGATTTATTATTTAAAAACCTTTACCCAACTACAACTATCCTAAATTACAAACTTAACCATAACATAATATAAATGTCTACTTTACAAATCCATAACTTAAGAATTTCAGTTTACATACATACATAGAAATACTGTTTACACTTAAGGCTAAACACATAAATCTTGCCGTGAAGTACACATTCTTTTGCTCAAGAGAATTACATGCAGCAAATTTCAACGCACATAGTGCATACACCTGTATTGTAGTTTGAAGTATAAAATATTATTTGAAATCTTATTACACTCAAAGTTTGTCATAAAAGGTAGCAAATAATGGAAATAAAGTCTTAAACAGAAAACTGCAAGGTTCCACAAGACTTTGTGGTTTTCCTATACATGTATCTCCCTTTCACTACTGTTTGTTTAAGAAGAGAACAAATCTTAAAGTAATGGTATTTGGAAGGATTGAGAAAACTAATTAACACCATCACATTATAACATGAACCGTTCATATTCATATAAATAACTTGGAATTTCTAGAAATATCATTGAAATCTGATGATACTATACTGTACAAATATCACAAAGGGTCATTGTGTATTATACATTTGCATGTATATTATGTTCTTGCATATCAACATATTGATAATTATGTGTCATCTGAAGTAAATTGAGTTTCAGCAAAAGACGAAACAGAACAAATAACAGAAATATATTTTGTTAAATTTAAAGAATGCATCATTTTCCAGAGTATTGTACTCTAAAGAGTACCTCTTCATGTACACTAAATATAGTCGGAATGAATGTCTAAATACATTTTGAATATCATTATGTACCATGAATGAAACAAAATTCAATTTGAAAGTCAATACTTAATAATGGCATCAAAGCTTGTAAGACAGCAAGGACATATATTATTTTCTCATACCAGTATGTTACTAAACAAATAAGTAAAATACTTGTGTTTGAAATGCTATGGATAAGCTAACTCTATGTTAGGGGAAATCATGATTACTTTCCAGGAACTCTTAAAAATGATAGCAAATAACATCTTCATACTCAAACTACAATATCATTATTCTTTGCTACAACTTGGAAGGTCATTCAACTGAGCTCCAATAATTCTCTACACAGGCTGGCCTATGAATGGCCTATACACATTTAAACACGCTACTGATAGCGAGTTATTGGTTTTTATTCTTCCATGAGTCCACCACTACACTGTAGTGGTGGTACACTGGTATATTCAGACATACATGTATTTCAATAATAGACAAATTTAAATACATGTCAATTTGACATACAGGATAGTAATGAATAAATTCTCTTATAAGTGAGTATTTTGCATCTTTATGCAAATAAATAGATAAATACATGTATACTTTTCAGACTTACAATACTAAGCATTGACAACATACACTATTTCTGATAGAATTCTCACCACAAAATAAATATGACCATTGAATGAAACAGAAATCTAATTTCACTTACATACTGCTTCAAGAACCGTGAACTACTCCTCGACAAGATAAATAGGCTTAACATTTTTTACCTTCCAAACACTAATATACACAAATACATTCAGTTTCTTGCAGTTTCTGCGCTCTATCCATGTACATAGCTTAGAAAAATACAAACATCAAGGTATTGGGCATTTTATTTCTTTGAATAATTATTCCTTTAGAAGGAATGAGGGTTAAATACTGATAGAATTTTTTTATTTATGCCGTGAATTGGTAATAAGGCAGCTGTACGATGAATAGAAATTCAATCTGAAATTACATTTGACAGAATGAAAGCACAGTGAATATGTGCCAATAATATGTGAATGTCGGCTATAAATATGAAACATGTATTATCATACATTACAATTTCATGAATAAATATTAGATTATTTACATTCACTCTAGATACAGAACAGTGGTTATTCCAGTAATGAATATTTTTTAATGGCAACATTAAAGTGATACATAAAATATAAATAATAAATAGGAAATACATTTTCAGTAAATATCAAATAAGATAAATGCAATTCATTTAAGAATTTAATACATGGAAATACGACTGAGTCAGACCGACTGAGCTATACTAGTTAATAATGTATAACTAAATGAAACGGGGGCAAAAGTCACAGAGAGAGAAAAAGAAAGGGGAATAATTTATCAGGGGGAATTATTCATCAGTGGTAAATAGAGGTTATATGTATGAATTACCTACATTATCTAGTTACCTACACACTCTTCCATTGCTCGAATAATCTGATTATTGCAGCACTGACGATAGCTAGAGTAGATTGGCATGATCTTCCTGCCGCAGCACTGATACACATTGGGATTGAACATACGGCCTCCACAGCATTCTGTGTGTCTGCCTTCCCTTCGCTTCAGCTCCCCACCACAGCACACCTCCTCATCGGGATTACGCTCCACCTTGTTGCCGCAACACTGTCCGTTGGCAATGTGCTTATGGAGAATACCCTGGCAGCATGTATGCTTGGTGGAATCGTAGGTTCCCTCGCTGCACACCATGATATCTGCGTCATCTGACCTGAAGACATACAGGTCTTCCCCGGTCTGATGGCACACCTGGTCGTTGGTGTTGTAGTACATATTGCCGCAGCACTGTTGCTCCGTGGCTAAGCTTTCGTAGAGGGACACCCCACAGCAGGTTTTGCTTGACCGGTCATAGGATACTTTGCCACAGCACTGTGTGTCTTGGCTTTCTTTTACGTATCTGAAAACAAAAATCAGATTGGAAAGAGATGAGTTGATTAATGGTATTTACAGAACATGGATATTTATTACAAGGACATTGCCTAATTTCTTCCCACCATACAATGTCCACAGACTTGCTTGCATTAAATTGTCAGCAAGCTAAACAAGGCCAAGACACATTTTGATGATAAGTGTATTCCACATCAAAAGATATTTATAAATGACTTTGAAAACAAGGTAATTGCCTCAGTGTACTACCAACAGTCCATTATCCAATTAAAGGCATGGATTCAGGATTAGAGGTTGAATGGAGGTGCTTAAAGACAGTCCCAAACATTTAAACCAAATGGACTGATACAAATCTGGTAACAACAAAAGACACAACATCCGATCCTGATAACCGATTTCTGCAGGGATATCAGTTGGATTCTTCTACATGTAATTGGCTTGATATAACAAATCCACTATGTTAGAGCCCAATGATCGAGGGGGGGGGGGGGGGTGTTTCACAAAGATACTAAGTCGAACTTAACTCTAAATTGGACTTAAAAATTATGGAGAGCCATTTGTAGCCTTAAAATAAAATATAAAATTCAAATATTTTAGACTTTTTATAAATTCCACATCGAGAAAATGAAATCCCCTTGATAATAGAAAATATGAATGATTTGATTCAACATTTTATGCCTTTAAAAAAAACTTTTACAAAATATTTTCATAGATGCTAACAGCTTTCCATAAATGTTAAGTCCAACTTAGCATCTTTGTGAAACACCCCCCTGGACAATTGAGAGCCTGAGAAAGCATTGAACAGAGCAATGACAAAGCCTGAAATATGGCATCCTTGATTTTGATACTTACGGAATATGTTCACAGCATACATGGTTATCCAGGTTGATTAGACTCTTCCCGCAGCAGACTTTGTCAGAGGAAGCTGTATGAACAACCCCATCGCATACAATCTGGTCCGGCCGGTGAGGAGAGGTCCCCGTGCATTCTGTCTTTCCTCCAGTCACGACGTAGAGGCGATCTCCACAGCACATGGAGCTAGAGTCTGCAGGATCATAGGCGTCTGAGCCACAGCATTCTGCTGTAACAAAGTGGGCACCAATTATTATTAGATAAGATCAGCGACTATTAACTGAGGAGAACACTCATGCTACGTTACAGCATCTAATCTGGTAATTGACAAGGTGTGTATATAAAGGCTTGCTTGTTCCTCATTCATATGCAGATCATGCATCTGGAGGCTAGGAGTTACAGAGAAATACTTTCTCAGAAAACCTCTCCCGAGAATCTAATACCAACATTTACAGGTGTATCAAGAGTCAAATAGTCAAGGCCATTCAACACAAGGTAACTGTTTCACTGTCTTTAAAATAAAAGGGGAATTTGTACAGTTATAGAAGCCCCTGGTCTAGCTCTGGCTGGTTGCAGACTTGAGTTTCTTCATTATAATCCAAAAGTCTTTACCTTGTCCACTCTTGTCGTGAACCTCTCCTTGGCAGCACATACGTGTCTGGTTGTTGTAGCCCTTGTATGACCCATCACTTGAATTGCAACACTTCCCTTCTCCTAGGTTTGTTCCTGGAGTGTCCCAAGCACGGATACCCCCGCAGCAGGTGAAACCAGGCCCTATCAGCTCCCCGTTACAGCATTCATGCTCGGCCGGTCTGAATGGTTCGGTCCCGCATCTCTCAGGATATTCCTCCACTTCGCTTATAGGACGGATTTCGAAATTTTTGTCGCACGTGTCAGTTTGGTTGTTGAATGCTTTATCACGGCATTTCCTGAAGAAAATGGGGGGAAATATGACACGGTGAGCTGCGTTTGAACTCCAGGTGTAATGATGAGTTACAATACCATGATGAGCTGTAAGTATGCATGTACAGACACAGCAACAATTTAATCTAATTTGCAGAGATGGGAAAATTATTTCACTCCAATTTTGGCACACATCTCAAGGCCGAGACGGATATCTTTGGCAATAATATCAGCAATCAGCAACTGGAACATGAAAGATGTATTTGTCTATGTAACTGCCTACATTCCTAACAAATAAGAGAGAGAGAGAAAGAGGGAGGATTGGTAAACCTACCCTGCATATATTTGAGGAATATCATCAAAGACATTTCCAAGGAGGCAGGATTGCGAGCTCTTGTCATAGGCGTTGAAACCACAGCAAGCTTTGTCAGCGTTGTCATGGATGTGGTAATCGCAACACAGTTGACTTTCAGGGTTATAAGTTCCACTTCCGCACAACTGATGACCGGGAGAAATGGCAGTCACACCATCCCAAATGTCACAGTACTGTAATTAAAAGAAAACAAGATATCCATTGAAGCATCCCAATGAAAACCATTCATCAAAATATAGAGCATGTATCCATTACTCATTCCATAAACAACTCGATTTGCAGGCACTTTATGTCTCAATAGTTCTTTGATATATGTCTATCGGTACGTTATGATTTAAAATAAGACGTATCCTGGTAGATACTTTTTGACCATTGTTTACGAAGACCACCCTCCTGTTACTCTTAAACTGCCTACACACTTTAAGAGTGCTGTGAAGAAGAAAAAAGGGAGTTTGCTTCTAACATTGGAAATGTCATTTTGGTTCTGATGCTGTGGATATTTTTTTTAATCCATCCGTCTGACATACATCTGTCTCTACTAGATGAGGTCAGCAACATACTCTTGTTGGTAATTGACTACATTGCACTTAAACTGGAGTGCTCTAAAAGGCATAAACTCTTTATTTTCCCTTTTGTTGGGCTGGTATGTTAAACTATGGTTCTATGATGATTGTATGCAGAAAAAAGGAGAATGGCTTACTGTTTGCTCCTTGTTGAATGTCATGTACGTCATTTCATCATCGCCATTGTAGTACCAGCAGACTTCATCATGGTTGGAACTACTCTTCTCAATCAGCACATTTTTTTCGCAGAGCTGGTCTGCTCCCTGAAGCTGAGCACCACAACATAAATGGGGTGACGTAGGTACATCATAAATATGTCCTGTTGATTGAGGGAGAAAGAAGAAAAATTGTTATGATTTGCAACAATATCATAATTTGTTTGGAGCCAGAAGCATATTTACTCATATACTTTGCAGTTCAAGGTAACGCCCTTCAGGCTCTGAATGGATAATAAATTCTTTATAGCTCTATTCAACCAGTATGACTTGATACATTATCTACTGATTAAGCATATATCCTACATTAAACAATTGGACACAGAAAAGAGTACCGTATTTGCCGGCGTATAGGTCGCAGTATTTTTGGAAGAGAAAATATCAAAAAGTTGGGGTGCGGCCCTATGCGGCGAAAGAGTAAAAAAAGAGTTTTTTTTTTTTTTTTTTTTTAAATGTCAAAATCGGGCGTGCGGCCTATACGGCGCTGCGGCCTTATCGCCGGCAAATACGGTAAGCATAAGACATATATTGGTTTATTGATGGATTTTGCACTGCATCAAATATTCTAGATGACCTAACATCATACATGGGAACGGCTGCTTGGACTAGGACAGCTAGAGACAGAAGAGAATGGAAATGTTATGAGGAGGGCTTTGTCCAACGTCTGGATGAACTATAGCCTGATAGATAGATAGATAGAAATATTCTAGAAAGCAAGTAAACTGCAAAATTGAAGAAAATGTTCATGGTTCTGTTATCGAAATCTGCTAAAACCATAAGCTACAAATGGTGTACAGTAGATCTATTGATGAAGGGAGCTAGGGAGGGGGAGCTATTTCTTACACTGCCAAACCCCCCCCCCCCCCCCCCCCCCCCCCCCCACACCTTTGAATTGACAGCCCTGCATCTAGCTCTATGTTCACAGCTGCTTTCTACATCACATTAGTATTATTTTAAATCATGCAATGTTTTATGTACATGTAGTGTAATTCAGCAGCAACTTGGGTGGCCACTTACCAGTATAAGTCAAAGCATTCCAATCTATAATCCCACAGCAGGTTTGTGTCGTCTCATTATAGACCTCAAACGTGTGCGAGGTCAGTTGACAGCATTTTCCGACTCGGGGTACAACTTGTTGCCCACAGCATGTTTGGGTGGTAGGGTCAAAACGCAGAGAAGCGCAGCATTGGTCAGTGGGGTACAGCTTTGGTAATATGCTGTCATTGCAACATAGATTGGTCCTCGTGTTGTAGGTATCTGGTCAAACAGGGGCAAGAAAAACATTAAGAAATATTGTTAATATACCACTTTAAATCAACCAACCCTTTAACCCTGTGGACTTTGAGATTGATTTCACTATCAATTTGATAAGCATTTGGAACGGTTTGAACGTGTGCGTTCTCTGGCTCAGTATCAAACCAATGGGTTTTGTGCATCCATCTTCACACCCTTGCACTTCGGACATTGTTCTGCCATTACGATAAAATCCGTCGTTACCATTAGCATGTCTGGTATGTAGATTTATGCCCAACATGGGGCATACTATAGTAACTGGCTTCAAACAAGTAAGACTATAGCTCAGATTTCGACGCACTAGTAAACCGCTGAAAATTCATTGCCTCTTTTTATTATTATATATGCAAAATGAACCGTAACTGCGCGCAACAACGGATTTGCGAGTTTCTAGTGAGCTCTGTTTTTTATAAGATTCAGAAATGTGAAGCATATTGGACTTTTCGTCATCATAGAAATGTTGCGTCTTTGCTCCGTCATATCTGAACAAGCATTTAATCTTTGAGGTTGAATATGGGAGAAAGATGTGAGCAATTATTACCAGCTCATGATACACAGGGGGAGGAAGTGTTTAAGATATCAACATTTTGGAAAGGAACTACCCGGTACATATAATGGTAGACGATTTGGTTGTCTAAAAGATCTGCCCTTATGACCTAGGAAAATACTCATCAAATCAATTACCATATGGACAGTAGTTAAACAAGAAATAAATTTACCACTTCCGCAGCATTCAATGTCTTCTTCTCTGTCAAAAAGTTTTCCTTTACAACACATCTTGGATGAAGTCAGGTAGGCTTTCGTTCCGCAACACTGTTTGATGCCAGAAATCTCTGGAAGGGAACTGGGCTCTGGAGGGGAACTGAGCTTGGTATGACAACAGGACTGCTTACCCGGTTGGTATACTGAAAAGGCCTGGCTTGCTCCAGTGCAGCATTTTCCATGTCCTGTACATTAAAAAAGAAGGGAATGGCAAAATCAGTTTCATTCAACAGCTTATACTACTATGCATAGATAAATAAATCACTAATTTCTCTTTGAAATTAAAGCTGCATGGTTCAATTTGGCGGATTATGCTGAATTCTATAAAGAAAATGCCGGGCCAGATCCTAATATTTTCAATGAACAGTTTACTACTGGTACATGTAGTGCATAACTAGATTGCAGAAATGAAATCTGAAATGTGGAAGATGATGTCAAACACAGATGCACCACAATATTTCCTTTTATATTAAGCAGTTTTCATATGGAATGTTGAAGGATGTTTTCTCTCTAATCAGTAGTAAAAATAAAGGCTCATTTATTTTTTGAATCTAGATGAGAAGAACTCTGATCATTTGTCAATTTCAAATAAGTGTTCAAATGATAACGAAAAATTAAAACCACCATTACAAACCCTGGTGTACTTCTGAACAATGCAGATACTCACCAATGCTGCCAATTTCACCAAAACAGCAGACTTGATTCTCTGGATTGTACGCCTTAACGCCGCAACACTCATATCCGCCATTTAGACCTCTTGGAACAGCAACCCCGTTACAGCATATTTCTGTGGTAACATTGTAGGTGCCACTTCCACAACATTCTAAGAATGGCTCCCTCTGTATTTGCTCCTAAAGGTTGAAAGAAATATTGATAAAGATAGGAATAACAATGATAACATTAATGATGATGATAATGATATAAATAATAACAAAACAGCAATCACAATTGCAATTATTAATACTAGCAGTAGCATATACCTGGTCCTCATTTACTAGACCTGGGATGGCAGTGGCAAATGTAAATGAATCACGGAGCACTACTTCTCTTAGCAAAAATACCTAAAAGTTTGAGAAACTAAACTTATATGGTATATTTTCACCAAAGAAAATTTAGACGGGAAATGACAAAGCTAACATAGCTTAAAATTAAAAAAAACAAATTACAGCCAGTATTGGTGGGATTCCATGTTATTGAGGTCAACTAGACCTGATATGACACTCTAGGAAATGATAGTAAAACAATAATGGAAGAGATTGGAACTGCCAATACTTTTGCTACAAATAGGCAACTTCATCGTCACAACATGATTTCCCTGTAGTGCTAGAACTCCAGTCTATATAATTTCACTAACCATATTGCAGCACATGTGAGTGGAAGCATCCATGCTGTTTAAACCACAGCACTCCATCTCCCGTCCACTCGGTCGCTCTCGGATTATGGATCGTTCTCTTCCAACCTCGCAGCAGAGCTCCCTCTCTGGATAGTAGGGACCGCTGATTCCGCAGCACTTGGGGTCGCCACCAAATCCTGGGAAACCTTGTAATCTGTTATTGGGGCCAGGACAGCATACTTTGCCTGATGTAAAAACAGATGAATTTTTCATATTATTGTACCAGATTATGGCATTGATATTACTGTCATTTAGACAGTTATTAATAACTTTTGTATTCATGGAATCTCTTGATTGTTCAATGTGCCTTGGGCGCCATTATAGACGGTTTGTGTGCTTTACGAATCTCAAATGATCATGATTATATATTCCTGAAAACACTGCAACAAAATGACAAGAAAGTGGTTAAATTGACAGATTTCAAATTGAGTTTAAAGATCAAATAGTTCAGCCTTGAGCCAAAGCTAGAAAGAGGTATGTGTCTTGATCCATGATACCATAGAACAGAAATTGGTTAAAAAATTGGTTTTGAAAAAACTGAAATGAAATTTTAAAATTTCTAAAACCTTATGAGCTTTTAAGGCCTACTAAAATGTTAAACTTTGCAGTACCTTTCAAACGAGGTCCACAAATATTACACCAGTAAAAAAATACAAACACCCACAAAATCAACTTACCTTCTGACATATCGACAACCTCTGCGCCACAGCAAGTTTGGGTGGTTTCATTGTAGAACTGTTGACTGTTGCAGCACTGCAGATCAGGTGTTATGTTTCTCAAGGTGTTACCACAGCATATCTGTTGCCCATGGAAGTAATGTGTTCCACTCACTATATCAGCATGAAAAAAGGGGCAAATTATATAATTCACAAATGATTCTGAAGCAGGCCACAAGAGCTATAGTGTCAGTCTATATTAATTGTGACAGTGTTTTCAATTCTTTAACATAATAATCATACTTATTGGTATGGTTAGTTAATTAGAGTCTCGTGAATGTGAGATTATCCCTCAGTCTACATGTACAAAAAAATTGATAATCAAAGTACAATTATCAATGAATTCGTCAGTTATACAACTAGGCCTGAAAGGCCCAAATAGTAGGGTATAATTATAAATGAAGTATATATTTTTTGCAATGCCAAAATAAGCACGGACATAGAAGTATGAGTACCATAAATCAATACTTTTGTTCAAACAAATTCAGTCATGAAGAAATATAATATTTAATTAAAGTTAACTTTGCCATACAAAATTCATAACCCTAACATTATATATTATAAGCCTAAATCTAGGTCTAATTGTTAATTAATAAAAAATAAAAAATAAACATAACAAAAATTGGAATACAGAATAGACTTCTAAGTTCTAGAGATAAAAAAATGGATTCAATGAATGAAATTCTTGCTCTCAAGACTTTATCAATATCATTTTCCATTCCAACAAAATTAGGCTTACCTGGCTTTGGATATAATTATAGTTATAGCCACTTATAGTCAGTCTAGTCTTATCATGACTTGTTATTAATTATAATTGATATAATTATAACTGAGGATCAGAATAAATAAGATGTCTAATGATAAATTATAATGATCATATTAAATTAATTATCCATGAATATTATAGATTATAGATATCTAGTATTAATGCACTATAATATATTCATACAACAATTAAAAAGGTATACTACAAAATTAACATGCAAATTATACACGAGTCAGGTTGATGATGAATTATTTACCTGTCCCTCCACAGCAGGCCCGGGTCCCTACCGCTGTCGACGGCTGCCTCTCGAGTAGGCCGCCGCAGCATATGTGTGTGTGTTGGTCATACTTTGAACCATCACCGCAAGATTCCTCTGCTCCATTGAAACCTGAGTGAAATGTGGAATAATTAGTATATAAATGTGGAATCCATTTCCATTCTTACAAGATCTAAAAGAGGATTGATCCCAGGATAGGCATGATAATCTCTACTTTGTTGACTAAATTCGTCAGCGTAATATAGAAATACCCTAGCCTAGGTCAGGCCTATATGTTTTGCTCTCGCCATGCGCCAAGCAGTTATGGCGCGCTCCGAAAACAAAAAAAAGTGCCTGGTTTTTAGTAGCTGAGCTAGATAGTAGAGTAGTCTGCAAGAAACAGACTCTATAAATGTCACGATTAATCACAATTAAAAAGTCTTCAACCTAATTCTTTAATTTATGGCTGTATTGCTAGCTAAAAGCAAATATAGTGCAGGGACTATGTTGTGCAGTAGATCGTGCAGTCTTTATATTCGGATTCTCACACCTCAGACACTCTAACAAGACATGGGTTTGAGCCTCTAGACTAGACACTACACTGTGTACGTCACATGACTATGGGGGAATTCCCGGACTCGGGTAATCCCATAATAATATTTTGCTCTCGCTGCAGACTTCGCCGCATGTGTGTATTTGACGTGACAGGAGTATAGTACATCTTTGACAATCAGGCTTTTATCTCGCCTGCTATAGATATAGCAAGGAAGGAGAATGCATATGTTGATAAAATGTGTCGATAACTACATGTCATTACGCAATGCATCAACAAGTTTCAGTGGTCAATAGTCAATAGATCATCCTATATGCTTCTATACTTATGCGCTATTGCAAGCTAGCTAAATATCAGCAGTGCAATGTCCTCAAAGGTCCCATTTAGGATAGGGGGGGGGGGTGAACAAAAAGTGCTTTAAGAGAAAAAGGTTTAAGTTTTCGGGCAATCGCTTTGTAAGTTTTTTCGCCTAATACTCCATATGCAAGGTCATGAAAATAATACACTTTTTGAATTTTTTAAATTAAAAACCTTTAATTCCCCTTGGGTTAATTTTTCGAATTGTTCCAATCATTTTGACTAATAATATAATATAATAGAGTGGGAATAGAGGTGAAATGTGTTTCTAGATTGAATTAAAACAGAATAACAAAACGAATGTTTGTGAAGAAGATTCAACACACAAATATTCTAAATGAAAAATATTTGTATCTAGATAGTGACGAATGGACTTCGACTAAAATGAATTAAAAAAAAGAATAATGAAACGAATAAATTAAAATATTCAAGTGAAAAAAAATACATATGACCACTGGTTCAATTTAGACCTCGGACACTTTCCAATGGACATCTATCTTCCTTATCTAAAGTTTCTTATTTATCTTTATTCAAGTAAAAATTAAAATGAAATTATCTTACCCATAAGAACTGTCATCGCCAAAACGACGACACAGTATGTTGTTTCGAACGTTGACATTTTGAAGCTGATGAAGCTTATTCAATAATTCTCTTCTACACGCCAAATATCTCTCCAAAACTGGTACGGATGTTGATAATATCAGCTGAGAAATAAAATAGATCCTTCCAAAAAGTAATGTTAAAATGCATAACATGCACAATAAGTTGTCGTAAAGCAATATTACTCCAACGAAGAGATGATTTTGATATGAATCCATTCTGCCGATTTTCTGGCCTATATATACGATTTTTTGCCCTTCCATGGTTTTTAACAAGCACCTGAAGTGGACTGTACGATAAGAAGTTTTCTCATGGAGCATGAACAGGCTCTAACTTTACCATCGCATTGCCTGTTTAAAGTGGTTTTCCCCACAACTGAGCGATTCGTTACGCAACATGCATCGCCCTTACGCTGAGCGCTCTCAAAACCTGCGCCTCAAACGGAAGCAGTTGAAAGCGCATGTTCAAATGCCTTTATGAAGTGAAAGAGATTTAGTTCTTGTCGTCATACGTCATCGAATCGGGTAGTTAGCCGTTTGGGATCAGTATATATGATGGTTATTTTTATGCAGTTGATAAGAAAGAAGTGTTTCCCCTAAATCGAAACGATTCTGTTATGTTTCCGGAAAAGAGCGAGAACCTCGCATGGATTCACCTCTCAATCGGGTAAAGTTTTTTAAATGGGTAGGTCTACTGACACTCTTTGAATAGTACTGATGATCAATCATCTATATTTTATAGTAACAACTAAATAGATAAATATTATTTAATTATAATCACTTGTTATGATGATATGTGGTCATTGCGATGGCGGTGGGATTAGTGGAGGGAGGATTAGTGGAGGGAAGGAAGGGAGGTAAGGGGAGTGAAGGGGGAAGGGGATAGGGCCAACTGGAGTAAAATAAGGGGAATGAAGCGGAGGGAGGAGGGAGGGAGGGAAGATAAGTGAGGGGAGGGAATGAGGGATGGGATAGGGCCAAGGAGTACAATGAGGGGAAGGGAGAGGAAGGGAGGGAGGAGGAAGGGAGGGGATGGAGAGAGAGAGGGGAGAGGGGGACCGGGATTGAGGGGAGGATAGAGGGGTTTGAGGTGAGGGAGTATATATACGGGGAATGGGGAGGGGAGGGAGAGAGGGCTAGAGGGAGAGGAATCGAGGGAGGGAAGGAGGGACAAGAAACAAGAAACAAGAAACAAGAAACAAGGGGGGAGGAAGGAAGCAAGGGGAGGGAGGCCGGGGTGGAGAAAGAGAGAGAGAGAGAGAGAGAGAGAGAGATAGAGAGGCGAAAGCAAAGGAGGGGAGGGAGGATGGGTGACAAATACAAACAGACAAAAAAACGAGAACATAATGATATGGGAGTAAATACGAGAGGGATTTCTGTTTAGAAGAGTATTAAGATCGCAGATCAAGGGATTAAGATGTAGGCCCTCTTATGGTTTTTTAGTGCATTTTAACTTCAATCTTACTATTTTAAACATCGTGCATTTATAGGAAAATTTGGAAATTTCAAGCTTACTTGAAATAACGAAGAGCAGGAATGTTATTAATTTTTTTAAATACTAATGACACTTTTAGAAGAAAAAAAGATAAATCAATACATAGAGGAAGAGAATACCGTTATACATGTTAGACGTGATAGGTGTACGATCTATCTAAATATAAACTAATTTATAAATAAAGGAAATGGAATAAAATACATACATAACGATCACTATACAGGAAATACCATGAAGACCTACGAGTAAGAAGAAGTCATTATGATCAAAATAGAGTAAAACCCAGGACAATTCGAAGTTATCTATAAAACAACAGTGTTAATGAAACTTCAGATATTCACTGACATTATCTAGACATTGATAAACTGTGCAAGTTGCCCTGATCATTATTGATTTTTCAAACGGGGGGGGGGGGGGGTGGTGGTGCTCCACTCAAATATATCAAAAATTTGGGCGTGTATGTCTTTTTTTCTTTTCCGATAATACATTTGGGAAAAAAGGGAGGCTAATTAAAGTTCTGATCAATCTTAGAAAATGATGAGCTCCAGACCGACCTGTGTGGAAGGCGTGGGAAAAAAAACAACAAACGAAAGCAAGATATATTTCTATGGGTATGATTTAAAACCGCAATAAACGGTCACACCTATATACCCGGAATGTAATCAGATGAACTCTTATTGATTTTCTCTTTCCTTTTATTTAATTTTTAAAACTTAGTTTTAACTCCTTTCAACTTTTATTTTAAATCAGTAGCACCATCATCACAATTTCAGTAAGTCTACAATTTCGATCATTACTAGCATCCTCTCCGTCATTTACTTGACCATCATCATTGTCATCGTTGTCATCATTATCATCATCATCATCACCGTCGATGTCGATGTCGTTTTTGTCACCGTGATTTCCTTCATTATCATCACACATCATCATCAACAACATCAACATTTTATCTATCATCATAATATTCATGAAAGTCTTCTTCATCAACATCATCATCATAATCGACACCAATTATTGTTCTCCTTCATCGTTTTTATCATTATCTGTATCATTTACATCATCATCATCAGCAGCAGCAGCAGCATCAAAATCATCATCATCATCGTCATCATGAAGCATGTCTGCTCTTACCATTACCTCCTTTCATTGTAGGCAACATGCATTAAAGCCGGGGTTATAATGAATACAGGGCCCTCAACATGCTCAAGGAGAACAGTATTGATACCGAAGAGCCAAACAAGACATATTATCATTATTATTATTATTATCATATTATTATCACTAAGAAAGCGCACCCTCTACCCTTCTGCTCCCCAGGCGCGCCGGAAGCAGTTTGGTATTGGGGGTGGGGGAAAACATTCAAAGGGGCTCACCCTCAAGGGGCAGTGACGTAATGAGCAAAAACTTTTTTTTTGGGGGGGGGAGAAGAAAAATCTGCATCACCACCACTCTTACATGTAACATGCAGGCTCCGGCCGCGGAAGGTTTTACAAAGTGGAGTATTAACGATTAGGTAGAGCGTAGCGAGCGAAGCGAGTCAAGCATAATTGGCGTGGGGTCCAGGGGCTTTGCCCCCCCCCCCCATTTTTTTGGTTGGGGAGGGGGCGAGCGCCCCCCTCCTGCCCTCCTCACTTCCGGCGCCTATGATGCTCCCTAATGTGTAAACGTGTTCTATTCATCTATTTTTCCCCTTTCTTATTCACATCTCCTTGTCATTTCACCTATATGTGCTTGTAACCCCTTCGCGCATTTGGAAATGTCTTTCCCTTCCGATCCTTGTTCCGATTAAACAGTAATTATTACTATATACAATGAATATATTGTGGTTTTGCGAACGATATGTCGAACCCAATTCATCGAAAGCCGTGGGAACACATAAAGGACTTGAAAGTAAGCTAAAAGTAAGTTTTTAAACAAATTGCAATAAACTTAGTCCATGATTCTCCTCAGTCTTAATGACGGTATCGATGAGTTTGGCATAACTTGGGGGGAAATGTTAATTGATTTCGCAAGATACTCTGTTTTGTAAGGTAGTCTATCGAAATGGAGAATAGTCTACGCGGGCCTGACACAAAGCTTTCTTGTCAATATCTGTAAAGTTGATTTTCTCGATTGTTGGATACAAATTTGATAAAGATTACAGGGGCGGATCCAGGAATTTCTTCCCGGGGGGCACACGGGGGGTAAGAGGACATATATATATATATATATATGGGGGGGGGGGGGGCTAAGAGCACTTTTTTTTGGGGGGGGGGGGTCCCAAAAAAATCGCAACGACTCAGCCAGCCGCTGAATAAGCGGGGGGGGGGGGGAGGGGGGTAAGAGCACATGTATTTTTATTTTTTGGCCGGGGGGGGGGGGGGGCACGTCCCTGTTTGCCAGTACATTATTGGAGAATTTAGGGCTGATTTCAACATATTTTGTTTTGGCCGGGAGGCACGTGCCCCCTGTGCCCCCCTGGATCCGCCACTGGATTATTATGAAACTAGTTGAGCGGTTTTCTTGGAATCATAGTAAAACTAGACATCGTAGGAATTAGTTTCTAATCAACAATATTTATTTTGATATTGATGACTGATAATCGTTTTACACTTTTACGAATTTCCAAGTCTTAGTTTTGTAAGTGGTTATCAATTTTACTTATAGTTAGCAATAATAAAGGTGTATAGGCGTAATATTCTGATTGAAATTATTAATTGATGCGTGTCATACATCCAATGTTACAAGAGCTAATCTCCTTCTCTTATTCATTTTCTCTCTCTCTCTCTCTCTCTCTCTCTCTAGGCGTTGTCCTTTTAATTACCCATTTTATTATTATTATTATTGTTATTTTTTCTATCTATTTATTTATTATTTATTTTTTTCATTTATTTTTTCTTCATTTTTCATTTTTTTCATTTTTTTCATTTTTTCATTTTTTTTAATTTTTTTTTGGGGGGGGTGTCTCCTTCTTCGCCTATTCATTTACAATTTAAATGATCGAATGGCTCTATAATCTATTAAACCAGTCATGGATTTAAAGGCCAAAGACCAGTATTGGCAACGCCCCAATTTCAAAAAATGAAATGGAAGCTCTCATTACCAATCATGTGAAAGAATATGTTTTGACTAATACATGATGATAAAAAATTTGCCGGGAAACCGCCTACTAATTCATATATTTGGTAAATTTATTTCTCTCATGGTCTGGTGAGAGAGATAGGGTAGTCCCATATACATCTTTCTGTGTATAGTGCTTGTAACTTTACGAAGAATGAGCCAAATTTCTTATCATTTTGATGATTCCAGAACCTTGCAGATGCTAGATGCTAGATGATCAACCTTTTCTGATCGATTCCACAACGTTTCTTTCACAATGCAATCGCATGACCATTACTGGTCTTTACCTTTAAGCGCGGTGTCCTTGCTATCACTTGTTCTCTAACCCCATTTGCAAATTGGGAAACCCCTACTGTCTCTAACAGTAAAGTAGTATTCAAAATATTGAACCAATATATAATAATCCTGAAACTGTAAAGACCTCAATGTAATGCCAGATCAAGTATAGGATCATGTGTAAATTATTTTCTGCATAATTGGTGTATGTTAAATCTGACATGCTGTATTCCCCCTATTTTTATTTTGTTCACAGATTACTTAAGTTTTGTTTGCTTGTCTGTTTGTTTGCTTGCTTTTGTTTTTATTTTGGTTGTTTTGTTCTTTCCCACAACTCTCTTGTCTGAATTTTTTCTTTTCCACATAATAATTGTAGCTGCTGGACAGCTTATGATCCAGCAGCTACAATTATGTGGAAAAGAAAAAGTCAGACAAGAGAGTAATTTGCGGGAAAGAACAAAACAACCAAAATAAAGCGAGCAAACAAACAAAAAACAACGACTATTTACTTTAAAACACGACTATACCTAGTTAGTCAGTGTCCACTTGTACTTGCACTGGAAAACATGAGCAAAGAAGACAATTTTAACAACATCTTAACGGACATTAATAATCATCCATGATAGAACGGGAAGCAATAAAGGAACAAAACGATTCCCATTTTGCCAGTGACGTATACGAATTACATCCTCATTTTACTTCAGCATCATTGGGCGGGATCAGTTTCGGGTAGGGTTTTTTCAATTAAGAAAATGAAATAAAGGAAAGTAATGCTGCGAGTTGATTGAACTCTAGCTCTTTAGACCATTTTTTATTCTATGGCACAATGGCCGAAGAATGATCTGTGCAAAGAATGATGTACACGTTATCGCTGTGGACATCGTCAGCGGAAGAAAATGAAATAAAGGAGAGTATTGTTGCAAGGTGATTGAACTGGCTCTTTAGGCCAAAATGGCCGAAAATGACCCGTGCACAGAAATTATGTACAGGCTATATAGGGGCATCGTCAGCCAAAAGGTGGGGTAAAATAAAGTTTGACCTTAGTTTTAGCCACGTCGATAAATAACTAATTATGGATATTTTCTTCTTCTTCTTCTTCTCTTCCTTCTCCCTTTCCTTTCAAATTTTCGGGAAATGGAAAGCTCAAGAAAAAGTGGGAAAATATAGGGTGTAATCTAAAACGTGAACGTTCTCTGTCAACTGAAGAAGATGTTATTCATAATTCTTTATACAGAATGTGCATCAATCAAGTATGATTATTGACATCTGGGGATCAACCTTAAAGGGACTTGATAACATTGTTAGATGAGAGAAAATGGTGCTAAGGTCGCTAAATGTACAATCAAAGATAATCTGAAAGTTTGAGTGAAAAGAAATCTTTATTAATAATAACAAATAATTATTGATAATTATACAAATTATACAAAGACAGAAAGTTGACCACTAGCCCAACTTACGTCTCCGTATATATCACCGGCATTTACTCGGAAGAAATGCTTGTCGTTTTTTCGGTGAATATATTTGCACATAATTCTCATGATTATAAGGTTTCGAAATTAACATGTTAAATTTCAAAATCCGTGTTATAAAATGGATAAACATCTTTTAATTTTCATGCTCAACACCGATATCATTTTTTTTAATATGCCATGATCTTTGACTCTAATTCAACTTTAGGTCAGTGATATGCTGGTATCTCAATCTATTTTTTTAAAATCATTTCTCTTCTGACTTCATGAAGCATCATAATTTATATAGTGTACATGATAATCAGAAACATAATAAGGGCAATTTTAGTGATGGTGTTCTAGAAGTCATACAAAAATAAGAAATGATTTAGACCACCTAACCAGTTACCCGTTATTTATTTCTCACGTTTTTTTCCCTTGAACCCCGAGAGAAAAGGAAAGAGAAAGGAGAAAGTGAAGATGATTTTCAAATATTTTTTTTATGCTTGTTTTTATGCTTGTTTGAAAATATTTAGGCTTTGTGCGCATCTTTTACACAGCCCCTGCTCATTCCCAACCATTTGACGTCATCGTGTCTAGATTTTAATAAACTGACAATAACTGGTCATAAAGGCATCAACTCTTAAAATGAAGCCAAAAGGGAAAGGTCATCCACGATCTGTGGCGAACTTTAAATAATTACTAGGCACGAGACAAATTTATCTTTTGTTCGTTACCTATTATAAATATAACTTTGTTGAAATGTTTTCTTTTCTTTTCGTTAAAAGAGTGTCATTATAAAGTGTCTATATATACCTTGTTATTACCTTGTCCTCTAATGTCACCTTGTACTTAAAAATAATTATTTAAAGTGCATTTAGCTGAACTGATGTAATAGTGGCTATACTTATCATTATTGTTACATGTATTAGTATTATTAGTATTATTATTATAATTATTATTAGTAGTAGTGTTATCATTATTACTATTATTATTATAATCATTATTGTTATAACTTTTACTTTTTTATGCTTGGTATTACTTTTTTCTTAAATTTATTTTACAGATTTACTCAAACTGTAACATTTTAATGACATTGGGTTACTGTTTGACACAAGGATGTTGGTTTAAAACAAAATATTGTTTTCTCCTTCAAATACTATATATAGGTTTTACCTAAAATGATCATGTTTCTAATTATGTGTTTCTTTTAATAACATTTCAGATAAAGAGATGTCCATTCGGTCAACAATTAACGTAGTATTTATATTTCGTACAGCTACTGCAGGTTTAAGCGTATACATGTTCTTTTTCCTAACAAGGATTTTGTGGTAAATGCAGCGTTAAGATTGAGGAAATGAGAATAAACAATGGCTAATACTTGAGGGTAAATTCTTGATGAAAATCTTGTCATAAATTATCTTAATGACTCAATGATAATGAGGATGAGGACAGAATAGGTTTTATTCCCCTATGTATAATCATCTGATAATGATCGTAATAATATTCCTGAAAGTATAATTACTACCGAGTAAACAAAAGTATCTTCATTATGGTCTACATATAGTTCCACCTTTGATTTTGCTAGAGTAGAGTAGCATGTCTTGGTGTTCAAGAGCAACTTAAAGAAAAAGGATATCAATTAGGGTAACTACAACACTGCCCATTAAAATTGGAATTTGTATCGAAATAACTATAGTGGGCAATTTTACTTGGGTATTTCATTCGTACGACCAAAATTAAGGGCGTTTAATTTTCATAGAGCATGTGAGCTTACCTTAAAGCCCCACTGTCCTACTTGTAGCTACTTGCTCCCTCTATACAGAAAACTTCCCAAATCGGTGCCTGTTGGTCCTCCATGATCCTCTTTTTCTTATGTTAGTTGAGAGCTGACTTAATGAGATAGCCACCTGTCAGTGACCTCGCTGTGTGGTCTAATCCCTTCTGGGCCAGTAGCATTGACGGTCTTTAAAAGGTCGATGTTGATGGTCTCTCTCAACCTGAGTTTACATGTCTACTTTAAAGGATGTTTAGTTCAATTAAATGAAACTATATGCTCTGAGCATAGTCCGGGTTCCAAATAAACAGTTAAAAATTAGGAAATATTGCCACTTAGGGCAAGCTTTTGAGTAAAATGTTTTTGCGAAATTGGAAGAGTGGGGGATAGGCCCCTCATCGCAGGAGAGGATCAAGGATTCTGTCAAAAAAGGGGTGAGAGACAAAAGTCTCCGGAGTCTCTGACAAAAATTATGCCACATTCACCATTTGTAATAGGCACTTTAATATTTTCATTATTGAGTTCAGTGTATAGGTGTTATTCACGAATCATGGCAGTTATGTCATTTATGATTTTTTTTCCCCACATTTATTTATTTGACGTTCAAGTTATAGCCTATATAACTAATGGTGAGATGATTTTCCTTTACTTCTCTTTCGCCCCTTACTGTTCTCCACTTTCTCTCTCTGTATCTCGCTTTCAGTCAACCCACTCTCTCCCCCTTCTGTCTCTTATCTCCCCATCTCCTCTTCTTTTGGATCAGGAAAGTGGATCAAATCAAATGAGTCCAGCGAAATAAAATTATTTTAAATTTTTGTTTATCATCATCAAATATTCAACAAAGTTCTTTGAAAAATCTAAACAGGTACAAAAATCACATTTGGAACAGAATGAGAATTATCATTTTATAAACAGGGGAGTACATTACAGTTTAGTCAAAACTGGTGCGACGCTTAACAGAAAATGATGGACAAACTTCTTGTCATAAGCGTTCAGATTGAAATCTTTCATTTATCTGCTTATTCTATTATTTATTTATCCATTTATTTATTTATTTATTTATTTATTTATTAATTAGTAGTCTTATTGACACAGGGAAGCATATCAGTTGCAAAAGCGTTGTGAGTATATCCGATTTCCGCGCACTCAGTGCAGGCCTAACTTCCGACTCCTCTTGTTCGAATAAAGATAGAAAGTATACTCACACTAAACAGGCCTATATCTATTTCTAAACTATTTCTGAACTCCCCACTAGATACTTCGGTTACAAATGCATTTTGTGGTTTTCCCTTTCTAAGTGTTCTGAACTCCATCGATAATGCGAAAGAGTATACTCCTAATGTTATTCTGATAGATTCGAATCACTCTAAAACTTTCTATTTCTATTTCCATTTCAAGATAAGAAGGAAAAAATATAGAGTTGCAAGGTGATGGGAATCGATTTGCTACTCTTTGATATTATGAAAACCTTTATGATGAAAATCCGGGATTTTCCCTGCGTCTACAAATTACCAATTCAGGAAAATCATGGGAACCTGAATAGCTATAAAAATAAAAAGGGAAAGCGACATTGATATCACCGTTTAAAGAAATGATATTGGAGTATAGCTCCTAAACATCCAACTTAAAAACGATTGTCTGTATGCGTTCGTAATGTTGCATTGCTATATGTCAAATTAACCAAGTGGGGCCTTTGACTTTATAACGGGCCTATAACATCACCCTTCATTGTTTTGTTTTTTGGCTAATATATAATATATTATAAGTTAGCTGTTATACAATCTAAACGATATTCAAAAATTAAAAATTAAATTTCCACAGAATTAAAACCACTTTTCAGCATATTTCGCTCTTAATTTTTAGTACTAGATCCTCTTATACCATTCACTGATGAAATAAAGGTCTATAATTTCCCACAATATTCACCCTATAATCCTCACACATCGATTTTACAATCACATGTGTTTTGCCATTTCTAATTCTTGATTTTCTTTAAATATTCATTCATTATTTTGCTATTCACCAATCAAATACATAATATTATATATATATTCTAAAATCTTATTTTATAGGTTTCAATTCAATTCAAAATTCCATTAAAACGAACAAATATCTGATATAGTAAAGACAGTTCAAAATAAAAATCATGAGCATTATGTTCAGTTGATTTAAACAAACTGTGAAAATGCGTAGCAGGAAAAGGGAGCACCTGTTTAAAGCATGTTTTAGCTTGTTGATTCAGGCGTTCAAAATTTTGAACAAAATAATTACACAGATAACTTATAATAACATAATAAATAGTATTGCGCATGCATGGATTCATCTACCCCTCCCTCCCCACCACATCCTGCCTCTCCCTTCTCTCTCGTATGGTAGTTTACAAAATTGTATTTGATTTTGAAATAGGCATTGAACTATATAAAAACAAATTAAAGGGATAATAGATATATTTTAAGATTTTTCTTGAAGGAGTTCAATTGTGTGACAGAATACCTTTCATCTATACTTTTCATTTATGACTATGATGTTTAATGATTACATTTATTTGTCTATGTTATCCATTATTGTAAACATGATTATAATTCGTCTTCGGAATACAATCATGTATTATATTTTGAACTTTTTTTGTAATTGTTATTGATAAAACCCGATTTAAATATTGAATTAAACTGAAAAATTGAAACTGTTTTTTTCTTTCCTACATGTATATACATTGTCGATCCAAGCTCCAGCAAATCCCTAACATATTACCGTCAGATTTAGAACTATGAGGAACATTTCCTAAATCTTTGATTCTTACTTTCTTGGGAGTCTTGGAATTATCTCAACGACTTTTCCTTTACAAAAAAGACACTTAAAAAAGTTTAAAGAGTATATTTCATAATCGCATAAAATCACCCATTGTGACGACACAGTGGCCTTACCCCGCCCGCCGCTATTTTTCTTTCTCTTCCTATACTATATTAAAGACGGACAGATTAAATGGGTTAGAGCAACGACTATTGCTAAAGTACAGGGAGAACCCCTTTGATAAAAATGATAGCGCGGGAGTGTTGGCATAGTAGACAGCTGTATCAAACATAGCTTACGACATTCTGAAATAAACGCAAGTGAAATGATGCAAGTCCCAATCGAAGCAAGACCTCAACTAATGAATTGTGCTTGTGAATTGTTTAAACAATTTGATATTCCTATTGCTTGCATTACTATGCAATATCGTCTAGTTCGAGGTGTTGGTAAAATTAACATGAATAATTAGTAACCCCTCTCCTTTGCCATCATCAATATATAAGATGTTTCGTCTCGAGCGGAGATTTAAGTAAATACAGCGTGACAGAAGTAATTAAGGTAATCTGCTGGTTGGTATTTCATTCTGTTGCTTCCTTTGTTTTCCTCTATGTTGGAATATCTTTCTTTTTTTTGCAAAGCATACTTTGACGGAAAAAACATTCTATCTTCTTTGAAATTGTCTATAAAGTTCAACACAATTTTTTTTCTTCAGTGCTGATTACTGTGAAGGTGAGAATTGTATTGTTTTAGATTCCAACCTGCATAAGTCTCTTTCTGACGAGAGATTTAGCCTCAATTCCTCCAATAAAAGGTGCCCTGGGCTTAACTAATTTATTTACCATTCTCAAATACATTCAAGGGTTTGCCTAAATGTAAGAGATATTATATAGCCTGTGAATGTGGACTTTGAAACATTTAACATCTATAATTATGGTAGAAAAACTCTGACGTCATAATGCCTCGATTGTTTATGTGACCTATATTTATGTTGAGATAATGAATGCTGGTAAAGTAAGCATTCGGGATCAGTTGCTGTCTGATAAAATACATAAATACAAATAAATACATATATTCGTATCTATAGAATAACATAAGGAAAAAAAACTTCGTTACCATTGTAAGTGACGATGAATTAATAAACTATTCTGGTACTGTTATGATCTGACACTCATGTACTGGCGGATATATGGATATATTCATATTTGGGGAGGGCGAATCCCCCCCCCCAAAAAAAAAAAGACCATGCCCCCTTTGGAAATCAAAGTAGCATACGCTTAGTAAGCAAGTCCAAACAATTGTGCCCACCCCCCCCCCCTTTCTGGAGGTGATGACAGTTTTTTTTTTTTTTTTTAGGTTGACAGCATATTTTAGGAATACTGTGAAAACTCTTCAGTTTCGCAAATTCGTGGATCCACCCGTTAAATGGGTTTTTAAAACAAAATAAGATATTTATCCCTCTTCGTATTACAGAGTTAAACCCGTAAGTGAAAGTATGTGTAGTTTTAATCAACAACAAAAACCCAAACCATTTATTTTTAAGAAATGCGAACATCCCGACGTCTTGTTGTTCATTTCCAAAGAGAGTGAAATAACCCAAAATTGAAACGATAACTTGAGAAACCTTATACTTCTCTTCGCAAATCACCAAGTTCCCAAACTGTTCCAAGCAAAAAGCCACAAATTCTGACTGTCTAATTAAAGAACAACTAAGGTAATAAATAAATGGACCAAAACGACCTTTACATTTTAATGACTTCAGTAAACAAACAAAATTATTGAAGCTAACTTCACAAATAAATGACGAACCGGTGTATTGCAATATGCGTTTCAACCCATGTTCACAGTTATCTTTAGAATACAACCAAGGTTGCAAGCTTTGATAAGCTAACCCGAGATAAAACTGTCATATTTAAACATGACTGTGTTGATGTTTTCCAATCGAAATTCGCTGTTCAATATGCGAGTTCCATGGGGTTACTGAAACGAAAGAATGTGCGGCGGGTTTTCCCCAAAGTGGAAGTAGAGTGTTTTTATAGTAATTTTCTTTTGACGTAAAACGCGCTCGTGGTGCCTGGAAATTCCACCCTCCCAAAAATAGACAGGAGCATAATATGACTCATTACACACTACCATTTAATGACGAACAATTGAATATAAGGTCAGTGGCATGTCAACCACCTATTGTGATGTCACACGTTTAAAATCTGGTTGGGTTTTCGCGCTATTTTGTTTTCCTTTGGCAAATCAATCGAACCAATTATTTCCGTTTTTGCGGTATCATTGTACAACTAGGTTTCGGTGCTGTAGCCACGCCCATAAATGTTTTGAGACAAGAAAAGGAAACCGAAATGAAACGATAAAAGAAATGTCGACATGATTGGATAGTTTTCTTTTTTCTGTGATTTAATTTCATTAAAAAATCTAAATTTCCATCCTTTTGGGGTTTTTTTCTCAGAAGGTGGTGAGCTTTGACCAATGAGCATTATTTTTAAAGGTTGATCTATACATTTTATTAAAAAGTCGCTCATGTTTTGTCATTTAATTATCAATGTTTATGAATGCTTGTTAAACAGTATACAGTGGTAAAGTGTGTGTACAGCCATCGAAGAGACTTATGACTCGGTCTTATATTATGAGGTGAATAAAACAAGGCAAAGGGGTGGAGGAATATGTCGTTTCTCACCCCCCCCCCTTTTCTCTCTCTCTCTCTCTCTCTCTCTCTCTCTCTTCTTGTTTTCTCTATGATTATTCGATGGGAGGGGTCACGTACGTGCATCTGCGTGCCTTCCAGAAGCTGCGCCGATGAGACAAAGATCAATTTTTGTGTAGCTGGATTAAATTTCCCATTAATTCCATGTTGTTGCTTCTCACATCAATAACGTTAGACGAACATTTAGTAAAGACAATGGAAATGAAATTGACAATTATACATTAGAAGATATTGAAGAATGTTAATTTCAAAATGACTAGGTTTATTGTAATCGGGATACAATTCGGCTTGAACATTATTTTTATAACATACCGAAGTGACATCACCTAAAACAATGTCTAATATCAAAGCACGTGGTCCTTTGAAATTTCAGAAAATATAGCCTCAAAACGATATATTGACAGTCATTTATCCAGAGTACGTTAAAATGCCACTCCCCCTCTCCTCCCTACACACCCCGAATAATACTAACTACACTGTTTGTCAAAACAAAATGGAAGAAAAGATAGATGTCTTCTTTGTCCCCTTCCCACCTCTTATCCTCTTTCCCACCCCACCTCCCTTTCTCTCTGTCTCTGAGTCTCCCCTCTCTCTCTCCCTCTCTTTCTCTCTCCCTCCCTCCCTCTCTCTCTCTCTCTCTCTCTCTCTTGTTATTTCGATATTGTACTCTTGTCGAAACTGCTACTTCAAACAGAAGGAAAAATTCACACCCACACAAATTAAAAAGCCTACAGGTAAACACAGTCATTATTTCATTTTCATGTGAGAGACATAAAAACAACCTAAAACATGTTAATGGCTGCTCACGAGCATTAAATTAATTGTTCTTTTATTCTTTAATATTTTTGTTATGTCTGTAAGTTTTATGTGGCTTTTGTAATTACTATATTATTTTGGATCTATTGCTTTTTGTTATTTTTCCGAAAGGAGAGAGAAAATGACCACTTGGAAATAATTGTTCATTATTGTTTCATGCGACTTCCATAAATGGTATTAGAAAGAGAGCGTTTTATTTTTTACTACTTTTATGAGAGATTAATATTTATAGATCCCATTAAGGATGTTTTCCCTTAATGAAATATGGAAATTGAAACCGATGTTATCCTGTTTCTTAATGATTTTTTCCATGAAAACTATTACTGGCTCGTAATTATCACTGAATTAGAGTTACACCCAAATATCACATAAAGATAGATATAATTCCACTATGCAATTAATGCAAGATATAATTACAGCACCAAATTGTAAGTTATCGTCCAATTACACGTTTTTTTCCCTCTCGCTTCCGTATCTGAATCGGACGTATCTAGTGAGAGTATTCTTTTAATTTGCAATTATGTTGGTTATAATAGCTTCCGGGAATGCTTAGTCTGCTTGATGCATGCATATTGAATTTGAATTGAATTGAACTTTATTTCATTCATCATAAAAACATCATAACAAACATTATAAGATACAAAATATAGCGTACAAGTTAGAGAGAAACATTTACAATACAATACAACAACAACAATATATATGAATGTGGAGACAGCTAGGAAAGCCAAAGGCTTTATTGGTGCTGCCACCAAAACAGTAATAAAGTATAATGCAGTATTAAATTGTTGTTTTAGAAGGTGATTTAAAAAAAAAAAAAAAAAAAAAAAAAAATCCTAAATAGAGGGGGGGGGGGGAACAAAACAAAAACAAAAACCAGACCGTGTACATAATCAATCTTTATTTATTTTGTTGGATTAAAAATGATTTATATCTCTTTTTCTATAATGTATGACCATCCCTTATGCCTTTTGCAAGGATTACATTTACATTGGAGAACAGAACAGAGAAATAGCAATCAATTACAAATATACTGCTGTTGCTCCTGCTCCTGCTACTGATGATGATAGTGATAATGGGGACGATGTCATCAACGACGACGACGGTGATGATATTGCTGCTGATCAATGTTTATTACGTGTTGATGGCGATGATAATATAGCGATACCATCATGGTTTGACGAAAATGACAAAGTTGTAATGGTGATGATAGTTGTTGTAGTTATTGTAATATAAATGATCATTTCTGCTATCATCATCACCATCATCATCATCGCATATCTGATATGATTCTTTTCAAATAATAATGGTTGGCGTATCAAAGTCTTTGCAAATCATATATTTTGCTTCCCCCCCAACAATAAAGAAAAAATGAATCATAATTATTTTCAGTTCTCTTTAATGTCAACATAAATAGCAAAATATTCATACTATTCTTTAAGAAAATTCTAAATGTTCTATTAATCTATTTTTTATATTTCTTGAGGTTTCAGGTGAATGTCTCTCAGTGTTTATATCCTTCAAAAGATGAACACTACACGAGGCCATGTTTCCTCATTTCCAAAGACATACGCAATATTTCATAAGTATCTGTTCACGTTTAAATTTTAAAGTTAACCATTGAAATAATTATTAAAAGCATTCTCACGCAATCATTAATCGATGACTGCACTTCAAAGGAGACTGGCCATTGTCAAAAGACCATTTTAGAACTTCGCGTTTGAAGATCTCTCGACTTCCACCTTCAAATTCCAAGTAGCAGCCACTTCAGTCACAAGCGAAACTCCATAATATTGTTATATTCATAAAGATATAGTAACATCTATACTTCTAAACTTCTTACTTCCACACTTATATCTTGGGGCAAAATCCGATGCGTATATATTAGTACTGGTACTTCTTTTGCACTTCCGCGAAAGAGGCATTTCCGACAAAAACTTAAAATTATAAATTATTTCTCTGTTCGGTGCCTGGATTGAATTAAAGTGAAAATATCGTTCTTTGCTTTACAAACTTATCATAAAATATACCTTGTTTCATTTATCAAAACTAATATGTGGCTTAATATTGATAGCAGTTGATCTGAGTAGTATACTGTATAAAAGCGCCAATTATGAAAATAAAGATAATCGGTAGAAAATACATTGAATATGGGTACAGTGAACACATATTTATCTTGATATAACAAGGTTAGTAACGCTAATATCATATTCAAATCATAATCAAATCCTATACATAAGCATTTTAAAGTTATTATTCGTAACCGGCTTTTCTGTTCAAAACTCTAGAAACTAAAAGCTGTGGTAAGGATAAAGTTCATGGCAAGGTCAAATTACTTTTAAATTAGTATGAGGTATCGGATTATGATAAGTACTTTTAACTTTGTTATTCTAAAGTCTGGATTTAATTGTTTATTCTTAAGAAAGTATAATTTTCTACCGTACAGAATGATGAAACAATGTAAGGCTACACGCAATATGAAATGATTTTTTTAAATATAATTATTTATTACTTTCGATGGAAGTGACATTAACTGAAATTCGATTTCATGTTAAAGTTATTATTCGTAACCGGCTCTTCTGTTCAAAACTCTAGAAACTAAAAGCTGTGGTAAGGATAAAGTTCATGGCAAGGTCAAATTACTTTTAAATTAGTATGAGGTATCGGATTATGATAAGTACTTTTAACTTTGTTATTCTAAAGTCTGGATTTAATTGTTTATTCTTAAGAAAGTATAATTTGCTATCGTACAGAATGATGAAACAATGTAAGGCTACACGCAATATGAAAGGATTTTTTTTAATATAATTATTTATTACTTTCGATGGAAGTGACATTAACTGAAATTCGATTTCATTATATTTTGGAATTACACAAAGGATATAATATATATATATATCTAATGACAATTATTTAATGAATTTGTAGGGTCTTCAAAAAGCATAAACCCTCTATCCGAAAAATAAAATTATCGAATAATACTTGAACCTCAAAGCTGTGATGGTTATTTTAATTTGAAAGAAACAAAGCACTCCAGTGTAATGAATCGGATACAAATCAACAACAGTTAATTATTGCAATAACATTTTTACTTTGCTATTATATGAATATTCAAACGGAGTGTTGTTTTTTTGCTATTCATCAGTGTAGTAAGTTGCTCGTTATCATAATAGTTCTATATGCTTTAAACACTTTTGGTCGTATTTTCTATTTATTATTAACAGGGGAATTTAAATTCTTTAGCAACATTAAAATCATTTTGTTCAAGTGGATTATCGGCAATAAATTAATGGAAGGTGCCAATCAAGGGTGTCGATTTGTATCCGTGGTTGGGGGGGATGATAGGTGCCAAAATATTTTCGGCAATGGATCAAAGCAACCAAAGTGGTAGAAGCGTGTGGCAAGTTGCACCCCTCCCAAGCGCGTAGCCAGGATTTAATTTCAGGGGGGCGGTAGTGAGCACGCGTAGCGCGGTTCCTAGGGGGTTGGGTGCAGGGAGGGGGAGTCCCCCCCCCCCCCGCGCAAAGCGCGCAAGCTTTGACGTTTCACTAAATTATTAGAGAAAGAAGACGATTCGTTGAACCGTTCTCGACTCTTAATCCTTGTTTGAATCAAATTCCCCTTCCTCCACGCGTAGCGCGGTAGCTCTGACGTTTCATTAGATTATTAAAGAAAGAAGACGATTCGATGTACCATTCTCGACTCTTAATCCTTATACAATACAATACAATACAATGAACATTTGTTTGAATCAAGATCCCCTTCCTCCGCGCGTAGCGGAAGCTCTGTCGTTTCATTAGATTATTAAAGAAAGACGATTCGATGTACCATTCTCTACTCTTAATCCTTGTTTGAATCAATTTCCCCCTTCCCCGCGCGTAGCGCGGAAGCTCTGACGTTTCATTAGATTATTAAAGAAAGAAGACGATTCGATGTACCATTCTCGACTCTTAATCATCAATGTTTGAATCAAGTTCCCCTTCCCCGCGCGTAGCGCGGAAGCTCTGACGTTTCATTAGATAATTAAAGAAAGAAGACGATTCTATGTACCATTCTCGACTCTTAATCCTTGTCTGAATTCATTTTTGCCCATTCCTGCGCGAAGCGCGGAAGCTTTCACATTTTATTACATTATTAGAGAAAGAAGACGATTTGTTGTATCGTGTCCTTCATGAATTTGGTTTCCCCGCGCGGAAGCTTTAATGTTTCAATAAATTATTACTCTTAATCCTTGTCTGAATTCATTTTTGCCCATTCCTGCGCGAAGCGCGGAAGCTTTCATATTTTATTACATTATTAGATAAAGAAGACGATTTGTTGTATCGTGTCCTTCATGAATTCGGTTTCCCCCCTACCGCGCGAAGCGCGGAAGCTTTAATGTTTCAATAAATTAATACTCTTAATCCTTGTCTGTATTCATTTTCGCCCATTCCGCTTTCACGTTTCATTAAATTATTAGTAAAAGAAAACGATTAGTTGTATCGTTTACTTTGACGTTTCATTTGATTATTACCCTTAATCCACGTCTGAATTCAGTTGCCCCCTTAACAGCTTTGCCCTGTTCGCTAAATTATTAGAGAAAGAAGACGATTCGTTGTACTGTTCTATATATTAATCATTGTCTGAATTCAGTTTCCCCACTGAAAATAAGTTGTGTCACAAATAAGTTGTGACATAATAATCTTTCTCCAAAAATGAAAAATGTTTTAGGAAATATCAGGAAATAAAATGAGTGAAAAAAATAAAAATAAAGATATAATGACGTGAATTTTAAAAAGGGTGAACGGAAAATCTCTCTCCTTGTCTCCGATCTCATCACAAAATCATCACAGAATTCATCTATGTTTACACTGTCCAGGATTGTCTGATGTGCATTGCAGATTGCTACTTTTGTGCTTCGCGCTTAACATTTAGCTCGTTGCTTTTGATGCTGCGTCTTTGCATTTGGCGCACTGCATTTCTATGATTGAACAAATTGAATAAATTCATCAATTCCTGATGAAGCCGTATGAGCGAGAATTCAATTTATTGTTGTCTCATATACGGTTGTCTCATTTACTTCGTATATATGTATGTATTATGAAAATGAGATAGCAAAATGTGTATATTGATGGTCATCTTGCGAGTAATAACCTCTCATCGGACTCTCATCATTAAGTTTTCTCTTCATTTTTAAATTTTTTTATGGTGAATTATTGGGGGGATGATTGTACAGGCCACCCCCCCCCCCCACCTGAAATATTAGGGGGATATATCCCCCCCATCCCCCCCCCCCGGGATCGACACCCATGGTGCCAATATATTTTTCTAATTATCTGCATTACCTTATTTTCCCTCTGATTTTGTAACTTCTATCCGACCTTTATACACATTTGACTAGTGAAAGTTGTGACATTTTCAATGAAGAATATGATAATACACTTTATTCGTTACCCATGCCACTACTGATGAAAAAAATCAATGGAAACCAAAAACAAATTAATTTTCCACGCGATTTAATTAATCTACCTATTATGCTAATGGAGCGGGTCTATCTATTTGGTCGGATAATGCTATCATGGTGATCGACATGAGCGTCGATCTGTACCTTTTGTTAAGCCTGAATCCTATGACCGGGGTAATAATATATAATTATCTGTAAAGCGCTTTGAGAGGGCCTTCGGTCCTGAAAAGCGCTATATAAGAACTATCTATTATTATTATTATTATTGTTCATGGGGGGGGGGGGGGGGTGATCTATTCATTTATCCCCCTGAACAATAGGTATTAAGTATTTATTACATATTATTTTTATATTTTTGCTGATAATCAAGATTGTAGTCAAAGTAACTACCATTGTCTCACTATTTCAGTTTTCAGCTTTTGGACCAATTACCGGACCAATAAATCAGGCCTACTTCTAAGTTATTGGTTAATATTGTAACTTCACTCCGTCTTTTGAACTCGTGATGAAGGAGGAAATAAAGTTTTCCAGGTTCATTTAGGGCCTAAAGTTGTCCTCTTTAAAATAACCCCTAATTACCATGGCAAAGGTGCCTAAACTATTCAGGGATGCAACCGCCTTGTTCTTCAGACCACTTCAACCCGTTCTCACACACTGGACAAGCAGACGATCCGCATGTTGATGCTTCGACGCAGATGGCGCGGTTCTTCAATCCGCACAGTACCATTCCTGCATTTATGAAGGAAGAAGATTTATTATTTAATTCACCATATTGAGGGTGATTAATTTTACATGCGTTAGCAGAGGCGGCGGACCCAGGGGAGGGGGGGGCACAATGCCCTTTTAATTTAGGAAAAGAGCCTTTTATTACCTCAGATAAGTGCCCCCTTTTTCCCAGAAACTGCCTTTTTTGTTGACCCCCCCCCCCCCCCCACTTTAAGAAACGCTCCGCCGCCCCTGTGCGTCAGTAACACAATGTAGACAAATAACCCTAACAAATACAAACTAAGCATCCTCCCTTTTCCCGCCTATAGTATGACTACCTGTTACACAAAGAAACTTCTCCCAATAAAGAAACAAACACAAATTATAACGCCAGCCAGTCACCCAATTAAGACCTCATATCGGAAAAACACATGTATAATGTACGATGTCTAAGTGAAATTTAAATGCGATATTTTTGCCCATAACTCTGAAGTGAATGTATGAAAATTTCTTAATATTAACTTGGACTAACCTCCCCATATCTTGAACAAACAAACAAACACGCACAAACATACAAAACAAAATAAAACCAAGACAAAAAAACAAAGCAAAACACTTTTTTTTTTGGACGAAATTTCACCTTGTGGGCAGAAACATCCTGCACTAGCAGCTCTTTTACACGACATCTCGCCGGGGATAAAACATGATGGAGAACCACATCCTTTCCCGTTGTTTAAATATTCCAAGTTACCAGGGCAATCCAGCACCTCATCTCTTTCACCGCGTTCTATTCAAAGTAAAGTGGTAACAAAATCGAAGTAATGTTCAAAAGCGAATTATTACCTTCTTGTAATTTATTTGAAAATAATCTATTAAAACAGTCTTGTCCTAATCTCAATTCATAAAAATCGAAAATAAAAACAAATAATGAGTGGTTAAATATAATTTTGATTCTGTAAATATATTACTAGTCCTTGCTATTCTAATAGCGAATCAATGTGAATACTCTAACATAAAGAATGTTGAGTTATAGCAGTGCATAAAGTAAACGTAGCCATAACCATCAATTTATATTACAACTCCACCACTATCATCAACATCCACAATCACTTTTACCGACCACCACAATTTCACCATCATTATTATCTTCATGCGCCATCACCACCACCACCAAGATCATCAATATCATCATCATCATCATCATCATCATCATCATCACCATCAACAACAACAACCACAGCAACAATATTACAATAAAAACAACACAAACAAATAACAACAACAACATCTACATTATGTCTGCAGAGGATCCAGGTATTACATATTCACCTTTCCATCTTTACCAAGAATACCATCGACAGCATCGATCACTGCCATCATCACCATCATCATCACCATCATCATCACCATCATCATCACCATCATCATCACCACCATCATCACCACCATCATCACCACCATCATCATCACCATCATCACCATCATCACCATCATCACCACCATCATCACCACCATCATCACTACCATCATCACCACCATCATCACCACCATCATCACCACCATCATCAGTTTCATCACTACCATCATCACCATCATCATCAGTCATCACCACCATCATCACCATCATCATCAGTCATCACCACCATCATCACCATCACCACCACCACCATCATCGCCACCATCATCACCACCACCATCAGTCATCACCACCATCATCACTACCATTATCACCACCATCATCACCACCATCATCACCACCATCATCAGTCATCACCACCATCATCACTACCATCATCACCACCATCATTAATCATTACCACCATCGTCAGTCATCACCACCATCATCACTACCATCATCACCACCATCATCACCACCATCATCACCACCATTAATACCATCAACATCACCATCATCATCATCACCACCATCATCACCACCATCATCATCATCACCACCATCATCAACACCCTCATTACCATTACCATCATCATCACCACCATCATTAGTCATCACCACGATCATCACCACCATCACTACCATCATCATCACCATCATCACCACCATCATCATCATCACCACCATCATCACCACCATCATCACCATCATCATCATCACCACCATCATCACCACCATTATCACCATCAACACCACTACTCCATATTCACCATGAATACAACCGACATCGCCATACCATCACCGTCATCACCCCTCTTCCCTACCCTTATATCCATATCTTTCGTAGATTGGAGGATTTCAGATATTACCCTGATCAGTTGCTGTACTGGAACGATTGAGCAAAAGCAAAAAGAAGATCACCCCTGTGAGAAGGAGAAACAAAGCTAACTTCATCTTCAGATCAAGTCTTCTCAAACTCTCCGTAAAACGATGTATCATCAGATCCAATCACTTAATACGACTTGTTGTAGCTAATCAAAACTTGCATTAGGAAAAAAACGGTTTGATCTCTAATTCTTATTTGCTTTTTCTCATATTATTTTTGTAATCTTTTTCAGTTTTCTCGGTGCACAGAATACTATTGGCATACGTGTGCACAGAATTCATGAACACGGGGCTATACCGATGACATTTGTTTTATTTGCCAAACACTAAATGCAGAGCCTGCTTGACGAATGATATGTAAACAAAACGAGAAAAAAATGAAAATATTGAGGGTTACATAAACAGGATGATTGATTTTGATTAAACTTACTGATGAAGATCGATGGAGAAAAAATAACAATGATTAATGAGCATCATGATTATGTTGATTTAATGAAACATATGAACGTAGATGGGGTGAATCCATATGAATACACAGTCTCGTTGATTATTAGTTTGGCCAACCCATTTCTTGTTTGCATAGGCCTACACTAGATTCGATTTCTGCAGAGTTAAATTTTATATGTCTAGATGATTGGATGAAATAGATAGAAAGACGAGAGATGAAGAGAAATATACTTGAGGAGGAGATGGAAGAGGAAGAGATGGAAATATGAGCTTTGGGGGAAATTGCTCTTAGTCCTTTAAATTAGGGCACGTTAATGATGAGAGGAAAAGTGGGACCTTGCCGAAAGGCGGGATAAGAAAAGAAAAGGAGCACATGTCAAAATACAAAGGATAATTATCAGAGGTGAAAATGGGGCACTGCATACACCTGAAAAGAAGCACTAACCAGGGATGAAAAAAGGCACTTATGACATGTGAAAAGAGGTGAAAAAGGGGCATTTATGAAATGGGGATAGGTCCCTTATTAGAAAGGAAAAGGGGCACTTATCCTTGTTAAAAGGGAAATTATCAGAGGTGAATAGGGGCACTTATCGCACCTGAAAGGGTGCACTGATCAGATATGAAAAGGGGGTGAAAGTGGGCTTTATGAGAAGAGGGAAGCGGCTCTTATTAAAAAGAAAAAGAGGCACGGGTCACTTATTAGAGATGAAAAGGAGTAATTACGAGAAGGGGAAGGAGCACTATAAGAAGGAAATAAAGCATTTATTAGAAAGAAAAAGTGGCACGTGTCAATTAATGGGTAGCTATTAGAGGTAAAAGGGGCACTCATCAGAGAGGAAAAGAGCAATTATCAAGAGGTGAAGGGTCACTTGTCAAAGTAAAACGATTTTAAAGTGGATTCGGCCCCTTACAAATCTCATAAACATGTATTAATATTATTGTTATCATTATTATTTGATAATTAGATCAATATAATTGTCATATTTAATTTACTTGCTGTAAGGCACAACTTGTGAATTGCATTCGTTACCCCCTCTCTCTCACTACTCGATATTACCGCAGCTAAATTATTGGTTTTAACAATATTCGCATTCTAATAATCAACCTTCCCCATTTATTTCATTTTTATATTTGATACTCTATTACAGTGAAAAATGCAATTAAACAATAAAAACAGAATTTCCCACACAACTTAAATTTCAGAAAATATCATTTGGTGCTTATTTAATTTTAGAGGATATTTGAGAAACTTCATCATGGACTTTGAAACGAAAATTGATGTATTGGCTTACTCGTGAGGATCACCTTGAGTATTATGTACCAAAAAAAGTTAGAAAATAAAATGCGTATCACGTTTATAATATAATAGCTACTCTCAATAATATAGGCCTACTGTTCTCGGCGGAAGGAGAGCGTCCTTTCACTTTCATGCACATATTATTTGACAGACAGGAAAACACTCATTTAAAAAAAAAAAAAAAAAATCATATATAGGTCAATTATCAAGAGTGTTTTCCTGTCAGTCATGTTTCGCAAAGGATGTTGCTGCTTTCCCTAATGATAATTATTACGATTTTTCCATATAGAAAATAGGAGCCTGATAATGGCTCAAGACGGATAGATTGCAAGTTCAATAGTGAACAGATTCTCTTTATTCTGTGATGGTCATACGTATCTATTAAGTTTGAGACTAACTCGGCTGCTGCTGCTGCTACTACTGTACTCCTGCTGCTGCTACTACTACTACTATTACTCCTGCTGCTGCTACTACTACTATACTGCTGCTGCTACTACTACTATACTACTGCTGCTACTACTACTACTCTCTTTTTTAAAAAAAGGTGAATTTTCACTCTATTTTCACTTTCTTGGGAGTGACGTCCGTGATCACTTGTTTAGGAGTGAAAATCGATTGATTTTAGAGTGCTCTCTAAGAAGAAAAGAGTGAATGTTCACTCTATTTTCACTACATTTTCACTCTACAGAGGAGTGATGTCCGTGATCACTCGATTTTTTTTTTAGAGAGTACTAATACTACTACTACTACTATTACTACTACTATTTCTACCTCTACTAAGTGAATCAAGTAACAGTCAGAGCATGGTCAGAGTAAGCAAGGACACCAAGCTCGGAAGGAATATTTGAAGAAAAAAAAACGGACGAGAAAGGTAAAATTGTTGACGAACTCTGATGTTCCTGTTGATTCAAGTGATTATGAGGATGCGGGAAATCTTATAGAAATTGTTACGATTGTACTACTACTACTACTACTACTACTACTACTACTACTACTACTACTACTACCACTACCACTACCACTACCACTACCACTACCACTACCACTACCACTACCATTACCACTACCACTACCACTACCACTACCACTACCACTACCACTACCACTACCACTACCACTACCACTACCACTACCAGGCGCGGATCTACGGGGGGGGGGGGGGGTTTAGGGGTTCAAACCCCCCCTTGGGCGGCCCCCCCCCCCCCAAAAAAAAAAGGAAAAAAAAAAGAAAAAAGAACGCACGCTGTAGAGAGAAACCCCTTTCAAGTGCAAATATTGTGAGAAGATATTCAACTCATCTGGTAACTTAACCAAACACATGATAACTCTGGATATAACTGTGTATTAAACTGTTACTTGATTTAAAAAGACGTTATCATGCACTGCTTTTTATGGTCTCCATTGTGTTAATAGATGCCAGGAAAACATCATTTACGGGGTTCAAATAAACACCCCCAAAAAATCGGCTCGCCGCTTCGCGGCTCGTTGACGATGCTCCGCATCGTCATTATTTTGGTCAAACCCCCCCCCCCCTTAGCAAAAAGCTAGATCCGCCCCTGACTACCACTACTACTACTACTACTACTACTGCTAATAGCATTGGATCCAAAATATCGTAGGGGGTTTTCTGTGACGTCACACACCGCGACATGAAAAAGGGGAATCCCATATGACGTAGATCTCTGAACATAATTATGCGTAACATTATATGCGCAGTGTAGTGCATAAGAGAATGCATGCTGTTATTTGTGTGGACAGCTTGTGTTGTGGCAAAATTTGGATATAAATTTTGATAAGGTAAATGCATACAACGGTTGAAATCTGGTCGAATGCTTCCACTTTGGATTACTATACTTGGCAGCAATGAATTTGGTTCGGCTTGTTTTCTTCGATGAGCTAAGAGTAAGAGCCTAAGACTAAGAGGAGTTAAGACATGAGCTGAGTACAGTGTGGGATTCGGAATCCTTGATGCATACACCTATCGCCTGCCGCCTTGCCGCTCCCGATCCCGTGCATGGGGGAAATTGGAACCACAGCTCATAGCGCTAGCCTAGGCCTGACTTCAAGCCTCAGACTTGGTTTAGCGCTCTGCTGCTGCCTTTTGATGGCTTGATGGTGATATTAAAACGACTTGAAAGAATGTTCCACAGTCAAGATCAAGGTGGCGGTTTTGATGAGGTGATTATATTTATAAATAATAAAGATTAGACTAGATCTAGACCTCTATATATTTTTGTTTATGTTGACTTGTTCATTGGTGTTGGATGCATTCACTCACGACACGAGTCATGCATGCCACTAATTTTCGGTGTTGATTAATATTAATTGTTTTTTCTTTCTTTTTCATGTTCTTGTTTTGTTTTTGTTTCAATGGGGTGAATATGAATTTGTTGTCTTTTTAATTTTAATGTTTCATTAGTCATTCATTGTTTATTTTATTCATTCTAATAGACTAAATATATAATTATAAATCTAATTCTATACAAATACAACTATGGCTGTGGGGAAGTTACCTTAATCCTGGTATATTTTGCTGAGACAGCTTCAGCAAATCCCGCTCTTGTGAGGTTTCTTCTTTTTCTTCTTCAGTTTACATCTGCCTCCTTCAGGTTTGAAGATTCTTACAGATAGTTGTCTCGGTGTGTGTGGGTTGCAGGGAAAAATTATTTTAAAAAATTCAGGGGCTACTTTTCAAGCTTGCTTGCATGAAAATAACACTCTTTAATTGTTTTGCATTGAACTCTATGCAAATTTTTTGGGGCTCTTTTTTTACTTTCGGGGGCTCTTTTGGGCATTTCGGGGGCTAATTCGCCTCAGGCCCCCGTGTATTTTCTTCCCTGGTGGGTTGCTGAGTTTGGTGCAGCGTGCATGATATTTATAAGGTGCAAGTAAAAAGTCTTAGTTTAGCTCGGTCTTCTTTGACGGAAGGCTCAAGGAGAAGAGGCATTGATTGTGCTGAATGTGAGCATTTCATGCCCTAACAGTCCTTGGAAGAAGGACTGTTTGAGGAGCTAGGGATGTAGTAGCCATCTGATCCTAAGATCCTGAATACTGTATAATCAGATGGAAATGGTTTGAAATATATATAGCAAATAAAGTGTGCCTACATGTGTAAAAATGCATTTTTTGTGCTCACTTTAGACTTTCCTTGTTTTTGTTTCAGATCGATGGAGCCCAAGGTTCAAAACCCAAGAGGTGGGCAGAAGAATCTTATTCTGGCATAAACAGCGCACTTCCTCCCAGCCCAAGGTGGGCAAGTCTGCAGTCAACCTATGGCACCTCTCTCCAACTGCCAGATTTCCACCAGTACCCAGATGACTACAGTCAAGGCAGGCCGAGTAGTCTGATTAGTCCTTTTGAAGATCCTGGTTGTCTGTTTCCTGATAGTTTTAAAGGAGCTGATGGAAACCATGGGCCTATCGGTGGACCAATCAACAGGGCTATGATAGGCCCTGAAGGTGGTCAGCTAGAGATCTATGGCAATGTTCTGACCATACCAAGAGGGCTGTGGCAGAGAGGACCAAGATTGAGCTCGGTCTGGTCTGGAACAAACGTCTCTGGCCCTCTTTTGGCGGGACTGATTGTCAGATGACATCCATCTTAAGCTGCCAACCTTCAGGTTTGAAGTTCTGCAAGCCTGTAACCTTGAGTCTACCTCACTGTCTAGAATGGAACCCTTCCAAGGGGAAGCAGATCAGGCCTGTTCTTTACAGCAGTCATCATGTAAATGGTGAGTTAAAACTCATGATGATAATAGTCTGTTGATCGTATAAACCGTTTGCTAGCTAAATCCCGGTTTACAGTCACTCCAATTTTCTGACAAGTAATGGCTAGGTACATGTAAGTTCTGGATTATTATATCTTGCAAGATCCACGTTTGAAAATTCTAGATAGAGATACAGGCTGATTAATTGGCTTAATGAGCCTGCCTCAAATTAATACAGCTGTATTTTATGGCTAACTAATTTTATTTCCTTTCCGTATTAAGTGCTGTAGCAACAGGTTGTCACCAGATCAACCATAACTAGCCACGAACAGTCCGTAGTTTCTGTGGTTGATTTCAAAATTGTTGATTTAAGATTATAGATAGAAAATCTGAAAAGGATCTGAAAAAAGGAATTGGTAGAGTTTGTAGTGCGGTGATCTGTATAGATTGCAGGGTCTAATGTAGTAAGTTAAATTCAGTTTGGAGTGAACATCATGTATGATAAATTATGCATTTCATCAGTCTGGAGGATGACAAACAAGACAGAGTTAATGATGATGATATCAGTGTTTGTTGCTCATGTAGTACCGTATCACTGACATGTATAGAGTCCATGTGTGCTTAAGAAGAAAAAAAAAAGAGATGGGTCTGGATAGGAAACAATTTTTATGCCATAACTTGAAATACAACAATAAAGAATAAAAGATGAGTTGTGTCATCTGCATGTGTTCCACAATATTTCACAAAGTTTTGTGTGCATCATGTGTTACGCATATAATTACAGATGGAAAACCAGAATGGTCACAGTGCAGGTTCCTGGGCAATAGTGTCTCATTCCAGCAGCAGAGAATCGATGTCAAAGTTTATGACTTCTGTTACCTGACGTGGGCATTTGAGGATGGCCGCCCTGATGTGCAGGCTAAGAAGATCCGTATCGTTCCATACGCTTCACCTATCTCTTCCAAACAGGACCAGAAGATTAGGCTCCACATGTTTAATGATCTGGAGGCTGTGAGGGAGGTAAAATGAAATACTTGTAGAGAGGTACCAATGGTTAAGCATGTAAAAAAGAGTCCATACATTTTTTAGAATTCAGAGGTTGTTCAGGGGGAAAATAGGAGTATTTAGAAATACAAGAAAATTACCACAGAAGAAAGATTATGATTTATTGATGGTTCAGAAGCAATAAAAGGAACATCATCATGGATTTTGAGGCTGTCAAAGAGGTTAAAAGGAGACAAGGTTTAATTAAGTGAAATGAATAAGAGGTTGTAAAGGAAATAAAGCCCCATTTTGTTTTCCTCTCCAAAGTTGTAAAACTCTTTTTCTTACATCTTTCTTATTCTAAGAGTTAGGCTACATCTCCCTCGTGTAAACCTTGAACATTCTTACAAAATTTCAGAATGATTTAGAGAATGTAAATCAAACTTATGTCTGTAATATACATTAAAAAAGTTATAGAAATTAAGTTGTAATGTTGAAATGAAGAATTACATGCTTCTGGGAATCACATCTTTTCCTTTAAAAAGTAAGATTAATTAAAGTGAAAGAAAGCCATTATGTTTCAATACTTTGCCTTCATTTAAATTTAAATTGTATGATATATTCTAGAGAGTGAAAAAGGAAGAGGAAGAACTTGAAGGTGTACGTCTGACGAGTTATCACTCCTATGTGCTGCTGAAGAACAAAGGGCGCCTTTATATGGAGATGACATGGAATACAGTAGGCTGGGTCCTCCGCACTCCTCAGTTATTGAAGTAAGTACAAAGTGGAGATGATTTATAGACAAATTGATAGCATGTCTGCATGCATAATACTAGCTGAATTTACTGTTGAGTAAAGTCAGAAGCCTAGTGTTGTTGAATATTTTCGATTGGGTTTGGTTATATATTATCAATCCATAACAAGAAGAGTTGAAAAT
>JAVYIG010006611.1:0-114825 GCA_035222895.1 Strongylocentrotus droebachiensis | reverse complement strand
CTTTGAAGAAGATAAAATCGTCAAATTGCGTTCTTCATCATGTAAATTAGAGTCAAAGGTGTAACTGGTTACTGCACAGAGTCAATTGTCATATACTGTCTCAATCTATCTTCCCTAGATCCATAATGATCAAGGGATCGACACAATTAAAACTTGACATATGGATAGATCATAATGGGAGGAGCATTTTCTAAAATAATATGATATCGTGTAATGCATTCTACGTTATGTAAACCAATGTCATACGTATCACCTAATTCGTCTAAGTGACGAATTAAAGTCTAGTATTTATTTTGTGTCTGTATAGAAGAAATTATTATTATTCTTCCTCAATTTTGTTCGCAGGATATCTCAAGAATGGCAAAAGCCATTGTCATGAAACTTGCCATGATGATAGATCTTAGTCTAACTTAGAACTGCATGACTTTTCAAAGACTCAAAATCATCGTGACATCATCCAGGCGCCATTTTGTGAAAATCAACTTATGATCATATCTTCATAACGGAAACTAATTTTTCATTCATATTTATCATGAATAAGATCAATATCCTTCCGGTTAATTTCAAATAAAAAAACGTGCGCCAATCCGCGCGTACGCGTTCGTGCGCGCGTTTACGTGCGCGCAAAAATTAAAAATGCTCCAAATCATCCCCAATTTTTTTGGCATACGTTTCAAGCCATATGGAGCATTTGACAAAAAATCACTCGAACGCGCATGCGCGCGCGTTTTTTGCGTGTTCTGGCATTTTGCAACATATAATTGCCAAATTTTCTCTGTCATCATGTTTGGCACATTTTTCCAAGCATTTTGATACCATGTTTATCTCTTTATCACTAATAATAACGGAATGAGCGTCCGTTCAAGATAAATATCCGTGTGCGCGAGCTCATGTATTACATAGTATATATGGGCAAAAACATGCCTATAAAAAGTCCATTGGGATGAATAAGGACTGCCAAGTTTTTTTCATATTTTGATAGAGTATGAGTCGGAGATATGATTTCATAGCTCACTTGGCCATTAAATACATCTTGACGTCATCATAATGGCCTTGGAAGTCAAAATACAAAATTGCATATTATGACGTCATTATATTTATGGAAAATTTAGTGTATTTCTCATAATATTGACTGATTTTCTTTCAAATTGCGGTATCTTGTAGTTGAGGCAATTGCCTTCAAGATAAATACACACACTACTTTTTATTTCATTGACGTCATCATAGTACAAAATTCAATTAAAGGCCACATGTCAGAATTTTCTTAATTTAAGTGTTATGCCTAAGGAAGGTGAATTTCGTTCAAATCATAAATCTTCATGACATTGATCTTTGAGCACTATCTAGCTTATTTGTATTCTATGTTCTTCCAAATTTTGATACGGTGTAGCTAATAAACTATCTACAATATTGACGTACATCATTTATCATTTCGATGACATCATAATAGTGAAAATTTCAATTAAAGGTGACATGTCAGAATTTTCTTAGTTTGCGTGTTAGGCGACTTTTTCTGAAATCCTGATTCTACAAATCTCTATCGAATGCCTGAAGGGGGCGCTACACCACTCTTAATCATGGTCTTTATCGTATTTATGATCATTATCATTATGATCATCATCGGCACACTTTCATGATAACAAAATAGCACGTATCACCTAATTCGTCAAAGTGACGAATTAAAGTCTAGTTAGGTGATACGTAACGAAGTCAACGTATCACCTTTTGTTTTCGTCAAGATTGTTATTTATTAGGTGGTCTGTTATCAACAGACCACCTATTGATTTCGTCAGAATTTTCTTTCTTTATTTATTATTATTATTATTATTATTATTATTTATTTTTATTTATTTCTCCACTTTTTTGTGCAACCGATTTCTCAATATCCATCCACCCAATTTTTCTCAATTTTGACACAGTTATAGGTAATCATCATGAGACGTGACAGGAACATTTTCAAGGTCATCAGATTATCGTGACGTCATCCAGGCGCCATTTTGTGAAATCACATTATCCATCATATCTTCATGATGCATCAGCAAAGGTCATTCATATTCATATCACATATACTTTAGGTCAAGGGTCAACAGGTCATGTCATCAATTGTCACATAAAGGTCATGACGCGCGCGTATGTGCGCGTCAAAATTTAAAATTGCTCAAAATCACTAAAACTATTAAACAAGAGTACGAATCAGGTCATTTTAAGCATTTCAAAATTTTCCCTCCGTAAGTGTCCCCGCGCGCGGTGTGCGCGCTCACAGCGCGCGGAAAAGGTCAAATTCAAAATGTTTACATGATTTGGATTTCTCTTAACGTAATTGACAATTTACATTAATTTCAGTCACTCTTCATATTTCATAAGGCCGTGAGCGTGCGTCAAAGTTCAAAATCCGCGCGTGCTGCTATAGGCAATATAATGCAAATTTCATCAAAAACATGCCATTTTAAAAATCGAAATAGCTCTTCAGATAGTCCATCGACCCCCAATTTTTATATCATGGTTAGAAAAAGCATAAGTTGTAGATATGATTTCATACCCCCCTGACTCGTACAAAGTGAAACAAAGTCATCATATTGGCATCTAAACTCAAAAAAATGTATTTTGTTGATGACGTCATTTTTGTCTTTGTTTAATTGAGGTTATCTCACTTATCGGTGATCGATTTTCTCCAGATTTAGATATAATGTAGCTGAGCTAATTCTCTACCAGATATATGTCATTTATTTTTCATTTAGATGACGTCATCATAGTTAAATATTCCATTAAAGGCGACAATGCATAATTTGTCATATTTGCGTGTTATGTCTATGGGAGGTCACTTTTTTCAAAACATGAATCTGCATGACAAGGTGTTTTGACCAGTATCTCGGTTGTTATTCAACAGTTTTTTCTCAAATTTTAGTATGTTGTAGCTGAGACTATTTGCTATTTAAATATTTCCTTATTTTTTCAATCAGATGTCAGGATCATGCTTGTGCTCATCATCATCATTAACATTATCGTTTTTATCATCATATAACATTCTCATTATCATCATCATCACCTTTACTATCATGATCATCATCATGGTCATCATGATCATCATTGTTTACATGTCTATATAACTTCTCCCATTCTCAATTCTATCATAAGACTTAGACAGACCACCTTATTCGTCTTCGTGACGAATTAAATTTCTAGTTATTATTATTATTATTAGGTGGTCTGTTATCAACAGACCACCTATTGATTTCGTCAGAATTTTCTTTCTTTATTTATTATTATTATTATTTATTTATTTATTTTTATTTATTTCTCCACTTTTTGTGCAACCGATTTCTCAATATCCATCCACCATATTTCTCTTCATTTTGACACAGTCATAGGTAATCATCATGAGACGTGACAGGAACATTTTCAAGGTCATCAAATTATCGTGACGTCATCCAGGCGCCATTTTGTGAAATCACATTATCCATCATATCTTCATGATGCGTACTCAAAGTTCATTCATATTCATATCACATATACTTCAGGTCAAGGGTCAACAGGTCATTTCATCAAAGGTCACATAAAGGTCATGACGCGCGCGTATGTGCGCGTCAAAATTTAAAATTGCTCAAAATCACTTAACTATTAAACGAGAGTACGAATCAGGTCATTTTAAGCATTTCAAAATTGTCCGTCCGTAAGTGTCCCCGCGCGCGGTGTGCGCGCTCACAGCGCGCGGAAAAGGTCAAATTCAAAATGTTTACATGATTTGGATTTCTCTTAACGTAATTGACAATTTACATTAATTTCAGTCACTCTCCATATTTAATAAGGCCGTGAGCGTGCGTCAAAGTTCAAAATCCGCGCGTACTGCTATGGGCGATATAATGCAAATTTGATCAAAAACATGCCATTTTAAAAATCGAAATAGCTCTTCAGATAGTCCATTGACCCCCAATTTTTATATCATGGTTGGAGAAAGCATGAGTTGGAGATATGATTTCATACCACCCTGACTCGTACAAAGTGAAACAAAGTCATCATATTGGCATCTAAACTCAAATAAATGTATTTTGTTGATGACGTCATTTTTGTCATTGTTTATTTGAGATTATCTCACTTATTGGTGATCGATTTTCACCCAGATTTTGATATGTTGTAGCTGAGATAATTCTCTATCAGAAATATGTCATTTATTTTTCATTTAGATGACGTCATCATAGTTAAATATTCGATTAAAGGCGACAATGCATAATTTGTCATATTTGCGTGTTATGTCTATGGGAGGTCACTTTTTTCAAAACATGAATCTGCATGACAATGTGTTTTGACCAGTGTCTCGGTTGTTATTTAAAACAGTTTTCAACCAAATCTTAGTATATTGTAGCTGAGACTATATGCTATCTAAATATTTCCTCATTTTTTCAATCAGATGTCAGGATCATGCTTATGCTCATCATCATCATTAACATTATCGTTTTTATCATCATATAACATTATCATTATCATCATCATCATCACCTTTACTATCATGATCATCATCATGGTCATCATGATCATCATTGTTTACATGTCTATATAACTTCTCCCATTCTCAATTCTATCATAAGACTTAGACAGACCACCTTATTCGTCTTCGTGACGAATTAAATTCTAGTTTATTATTTATTATTTATTTATTTTTCTTAATTCTTGCCACTTTTTTGTTAGCACGATAACTTTGAAATGGTTCAATCAAATGCTTTGATATTTGACACACATATGTATAGGCATATGGACAAAACACGGTAAGGTTTTCAACCTTGACCTTGACTGATGACGTCATCTAGGCGCCATTTTGTGAAATTTTCTGAAAATCATCTCATGATCATATCTTCATAACCAAAAGGTATTTTTCATTCATATTTATCATGATTAAGGTTAATATCAATCCGGTTAATTTCAGGTCAAAAAACGCGCGCGTGCGCGTACGTCCGCGCGTCAGTGCGCGCGCAAAATTTTTAAATACTCAAAATCGTCTCAAATTTATTTTGCATACGTTTCAGGTCATATTAAGCATTTTATAAAAAATCGCGCGTATGAGCATGCGCGCGCGTTTTCGCGCGTAACACCACTACAAAACATAGAATCGCCATTTTTTTTTCTTTCATGATATTTCTCATATTTTTCAAGGAATTTGATACCATGTTTATCTCTTTATGACTATTATTAACAAGATGAGCGTAAATTCAAGATAAATGTCAGTGCGCGCGAGGTCTTTTAATACATAGCATATATGGGCAAAAACATGCCTATACAAAATCCGTTATAGCTCTTTGGAATGCACCGGGATCCTCAATTTTTTTTCATATTAAGATAGAGTATGAGTTGGAAATATGATTCCATGTCTCATTTGGCCATTAAGTGTATCGTGACATCATCACAATGGCCTTGGAACTCAAAAAACGAATTTGCATATTATGACGTCAGCATATTTATGTAAAATTGATTGTATCTCTGTAAATATTGATCAATTTTCTTCAAAATTTCGGTATGTTGTAGCTAAGACAATTTTCTACAAGCGCAGTTATAACCATTTTTCATTTTGATGACGTCATCATAGTGAAAATGTTGATTAAAGGCCTCATGTCAAAAACTTCATAATTTGCGTGTTATGCCTATAGAAGGTGAATTTAGTTCACGTTATGAATCTACATGATATTGTCTTTTAAGAATTTGTAAGCAGTATGTCGCTTATTTTTGCTCTATTTTGTCTCAAATGTTAGTTGACCAGCCCACCTATACTTGTTCCAAACAAGTATTATATGTCTAGTTTATTATTTATTTTTCTTATTTCGACCCACTTTTTGTTAGCAAGATAACTTTGAAATTATTCAATCAAATGCTTTGAAATTTGGCACACATATGTATAGGCATATGGAAAAAACACAGTAATGTTTTCAACCTTGACCTTCACTGATGACGTCATCTAGGCGCCATTTTGTGAAATTTTCTGAAAATAAACTCATGATCATATCTTCATAACCAAAAGGTATTTCTCATTCATATTTATTATGATCAAGGTCAATATCAGTCCAGTCAATTTCAGGTCAAAAAACGCGCGCGTGCGCGTGCGTCCGCGCGTCAATGCGCGCGCAAATTTTTTAAATGCTCAAAATCGTCTCAAATTTATTTTGCATACGTTTCAGGTCATTTTAAGCATTTTATAAAAATCGCGCGTACGAGCATGCGCGCGCGTTTTCGCGCGTAACACCATTAAAAAACATAGAATCGCCATTTTTTTTTCTTTCATGATATTTCTCATATTTTTTCAAGGAATTTGATTCCATGTTTATCTCTTTATGACCATTATTAAGAAGATGAGCGTAAATTCAAGATAAATGTCAGTGCGCGCGAGGTCTTTTAATACATAGCATATATGGGCAAAAACATGCCTATACAAAATCCGTTATAGCTCTTTGGAATGCACCGGGATCCTCAATTTCTTTTTCATATTAAGATAGAGTATGAGTCGGAAATATGATTCCATGTCTCATTTGGCCATTAAGTGTATCGTGACATCATCACAATGGCCTTGGAACTCAAAATACGAATTTGCATATTATGACGTCAGCATATTTATGTAAAATTGATTGTATCTCTGTAAATATTGATCAATTTTCTTCAAATTTCGATATGTTGTAGCTAAGACAATTCTCTACAAGCGCAGTAATAACCATTTTTCATTTTGATGACGTCATCATAGTGAAAATTTTGATTAAAGGCCTCATGTCAAAAACTTCATAATTTGCGTGTTATGCCTATAGAAGGTGAATTTAGTTCACGTTATGAATCTACATGATATTGTCTTTTAAGAATTTGTAAGCAGTATGTCGCTTATTTTTGCTCTATTTTGTCTCAAATCTTAGTTGACCAGCCCACCTATACTTGTTCCAAACAAGTATTATATGTCTAGTTTATTATTTATTATTTATTTATTTTTCTTAATTCTTGCCACTTTTTTGTTAGCAAGATAACTTTGAAATGGTTCAATCAAATGCTTTGATATTTGACACACATATGTATAGGCATATGGACAAGACACGGTAAGGTTTTCAACCTTGACCTTGACTGATGACGTCATCTAGGCGCCATTTTGTGAAATTTTCTGAAAATCAACTCATGATCATATCTTCATAACCAAAAGGTATTTCTCATTCATATTTATCATGATTAAGGTTAATATCAGTCCGGTTAATTTCAGGTCAAAAACGCGCACGTGCGCGTACGTCCGCGCGTCAATGCGCGCGCAAAAATTTTAAATGCTCAAAATCGTCTCAAATTTATTTTGCATACGTTTCAGGTCATTTTAAGCATTTTATAAAAAATCGCGCGTACGAGCATGCGCGCGCGTTTTCGCGCGTAACACCATTAAAAAACATAGAATCGCCATTTTTTTTTCTTTCATGATATTTCTCATATTTTTTCAAGGAATTTGATTCCATGTTTATCTCTTTATGACCATTATTAACAAGATGAGCGTAAATTCAAGATAAATGTCAGTGCGCGCAAGGTCTTTTAATACATAGCATATATGGGCAAAAACATGCCTATACAAAATCCGTTATAGCTCTTTGGAATGCACCGGGATCCTCAATTTTTTTTCATATTAAGATAGAGTATGAGTCGGAAATATGATTCCATGTCTCATTTGGCCATTAAGTGTATCGTGACATCATCACAATGGCCTTGGAACTCAAAATACGAATTTGCATATTATGACGTCAGCATATTTATGTAAAATTTATTGTATCTCTGTAAATATTGATCAATTTTCTTTAAAATTTCGATATGTTGTAGCTAAGACAATTTTCTACAAGCGCAGTAATAACCTCTTTTCATTTTGATGACGTCATCATAGTGAAAATTTTGATTAAAGGCCTCATGTAAAAAACTTCATAATTTGCGTGTTATGCCTATAGAAGTTGAATTTAGTTCACGTTATGAATCTACATGATATTGTTTTTTAAGAATTTGTAAGCAGTATGTCGCTTATTTTTGCTCTATTTTGTCTCAAATTTTAGTTGACCAGCCCACCTATACTTGTTCCAAACAAGTATTATATGTCTAGTCAGGTGGGCTGTATCTAATACAGACCACCTTATATTTTTGTTAAAATTGCCTTTATTTATTTATTTATTATTTATTATTTATCAGGTGGGCTGTATAACGTACAGACCACCTTATAATTTCGTTAGAATTGCCTTTATTATTAAATATTTTTCTTATTTCTAACCACTTTTTTGTTAGCAAGATAACGAGAAAATGGCTCAATCAAATGCCTTGAAATTTAGCACACATATGTATAGGCATTTGTACAAAGCACAGTAACGTTTTCAACATTGACCTTCACTGATGACGTCATCTAGGCGCCATTTTGTAAAATTTTACAAAAATCAACTCATGATCATATCTTCATAACCAAAAGCTATTTCTCATTCATATTTATCATGATCAAGGTCAATATCCGTCCGGTCAACTTCAGGTCAAAAAACGCGCGCGTGCGCGTACGTCCGCGCGTTAGTGCGCGCGCAAAATTTTTGAATGCTCAAAATCAACTCAAAATTATTTTACATACGTTTTAGGCCATTCTAAGCATTTTATAAAAAATCGCCCACACACACGCGCGTGCGCGCGGCGCGCGCGTTTTCGCGCGTAAAACTTTTACACAACATAGAATCGCCATTTTTTTTCTTTCATAATATTCCACATATTTTTACAAACAAATTGATACCATGCTTGTCTCTTTATGACTATTAATAATGGAATGATCTCCCGTTTAACATAAATTTCCGTGCGCGCGAGCTCTTGTAATACATAGCATGTCAATTTTTCACATTTTGCGTGTATTCTCTATGGACATGACTTTTTCTCAAAACTTGATTCTACATTCCCGTCTTTCGCGAGCAATATCTACGTCGTTTTAGCTTCATTTACGCTGAACTTCGAGTATGTTGTAGCTGAGACAAAAAGCTATCTCAAATGTACCCTTCATTTTGTCTCAATTTTTTGTTGGATCAGCCCACCTATACTTGCTCCAAGCAAGTATTACAAATCTAGTTTATTTTTCTTATTTCGACCCACTTTTTTGTTAGCAAGATAACTTGAAAATGGTTAAATGAAATACCTTGAAATTTGGCACATATATGTATAGGCATATGGAGAAAACACAGTAAGGTTTTCAACCTTGACCTTGACTGATGACGTCATCTAGGCGCCATTTTGTGAAATTTTCTGAAAATAAACTCATGATCATATCTTCATAACCAAAGGTTATTTCTCATTCATATTTATCATGATCAAGGTCAATATCAATCCGGTCAATGTCAGGTCAAAAAACGCGCGCGTGCGCGTACGTCCGCGCGTCAATACGCGCGCAAAAATTTTAAATGCTCAAAATCGTCTCAAATTTATTTTGCATACGTTTCAGGTCATTTTAAGCATTTTATAAAAAATCGCGCGTACGAGCATGCGCGCGCGTTTTCGCGCGTAACACCATTAAAAAACATAGAATCGCCATTTTTTTTTCTTTCATGATATTTCTCATATTTTTTCAAGGAATTTGATTCCATGTTTATCTCTTTATGACCATTATTAACAAGATGAGCGTAAATTCAAGATAAATGTCAGTGCGCGCAAACTCTTTTAATACATAGCATATATGGGCAAAAACATGCCTATACAAAATCCGTTATAGCTCTTTGGAATGCACCGGAATCCTCAATTTTTTTTCATATTTAGATAGAGTATGAGTCGGAAATATGATTCCATGTCTCATTTGGCCATTAAGTGTATCGTGACATCATCACAATGGCCTTGGAACTCAAAATACGAATTTGCATATTATGACGTCAGCATATTTATGTAAAATTGATTGTATCTCTGTAAATATTGACCATTTTTCTTCAAAATTTCGATATGTTGTAGCTAAGACAATTCTCTACAAGCGCAGTAATAACCATTTTTCATTTTGATGACGTCATCATAGTGAAAATTTTGATTAAAGGCCTCATGTCAAAAACTTCATAATTTGCGTGTTATGCCTATAGAAGGTGAATTTAGTTCACGTTATGAATCTACATGATATTGTATTTTAAGAATTTGTAAGCAGTATGTCGCTTATTTTGCTCTATTTTGTCTCAAATTTTAGTTGACCAGCCCACCTATACTTGTTCCAAACAAGTATTATATGTCTAGTTTATCAGGTGGGCTGTATCTAATACAGACCACCTTATATTTTTGTTAAAATTGCCTTTATTTATCAGGTGGGCTGTATCTAATACAGACCACCTTATATTTTTGTTAAAATTGCCTTTATTTATTTATTTATTATTTATTTATTTTTCTTAATTATAGCCACTTTTTTGTTAGCAAGATAACTTTGAAATGGTTCAATCAAATGCTTTGATATTTGACACACATATGTATAAGCATATGGACAAGACACGGTAAGGTTTTCAACCTTGACCTTGACTGATGACGTCATCTAGGCGCCATTTTGTGAAATTTTCTGAAAATCATCTCATGATCATATCTTCATAACCAAAAAGTATTTCTCATTCATATTTATCATGATCAAGGTCAATATCAGTCCGGTTAAATTCAGGTCAAAAAATTTGCGCGTGCGCGTACGTCCGCGCGTCAGTGCGCGCGCAAAAAATTTAAATGCTCAAAATCGTCTCAAATTTATTTTGCATACGTTTCAGGTCATTTTAAGCATTTTATAAAAAATCGCGCGTACGAGCATGCGCGCGCGTTTTCGCGCGTAACACCATTACAAAACATAGAATCGCCATTTTTTTTTCTTTCATGATATTTCTCATATTTTTTCAAGGAATTTGATTCCATGTTTATCTCTTTATGACCATTATTAACAAGATGAGCGTAAATTCAAGATAAATGTCAGTGCGCGCGAGGTCTTTTAATACATAGCATATATGGGCAAAAACATGCCTATACAAAATCCGTTATAGCTCTTTGGAATGCACCGGGATCCTCAATTTTTTTTCATATTAAGATAGAGTATGAGTCGGAAATATGATTCCATGTCTCATTTGGCCATTAAGTGTATCGTGACATCATCACAATGGCCTTGGAACTCAAAATACGAATTTGCATATTATGACGTCAGCATATTTATGTAAAATTGATTGTATCTCTGTAAATATTGATCAATTTTCTTCAAAATTTCGATATGTTGTAGCTAAGTCAATTCTCTACAAGCGCAATAATAACCATTTTTCATTTTGATGACGTCATCATAGTGACAATTTTGATTAAAGGCCTCATGTCAAAAACTACATAATTTGCGTGTTATGCCTATAGAAGGTGAATTTAGTTCACGTTATGAATCTACATGATATTGTTTTTTAAGAATTTGTAAGCAGTATGTCGCTTATTTTTGCTCTATTTTGTCTCAAATGTTAGTTGACCAGCCCACCTATACTTGTTCCAAACAAGTATTATATGTCTAGTTTATTTTTCTTAATTCTTGCCACTTTTTTGTTAGCACGATAACTTTGAAATGGTTCAATCAAATGCTTTGATATTTGACACACATATGTATAGGCATATGGACAAGACACGGTAAGGTTTTCAACCTTGACCTTGACTGATGACGTCATCTAGGCGCCATTTTGTGAAATTTCTGAAAATCATCTCATGATCATATCTTCATAACCAAAAGGTATTTTTCATTCATATTTATCATGATTAAGGTTAATATCAGTCCGGTTAATTTCAGGTCAAAAAACGCGCGCGTGCGCGTACGTCCGCGCGTCAGTGCGCGCGCAAAATTTTAAATGCTCAAAATCGTCTCAAATTTATTTTGCATACGTTTCAGGTCATATTAAGCATTTTATAAAAAATCGCGCGTACGAGCATGCGCGCGCGTTTTCGCGCGTAACACCATTAAAAAACATAGAATCGCCATTTTTTTTTCTTTCATGATATTTCTCATATTTTTTCAAGGAATTTGATTCCATGTTTATCTCTTTATGACCATTATTACAAGATGAGCGTAAATTCAAGATAAATGTCAGTGCGCGCGAGGTCTTTTAATACATAGCATATATGGGCAAAAACATGCCTATACAAAATCCGTTATAGCTCTTTGGAATGTACCGGGATCCTCAATTTTTTTTCATATTAAGATAGAGTATGAGTCGGAAATATGATTCCATGTCTCATTTGGCCATTAAGTGTATCGTGACATCATCTTAATTGCCTTGGAACTCAAATTACGAATTTGCATATTATGACGTCAGCATATTTATGGAAAATTGATTGTATCTCTGTTTATATTGATTGATTTTCTTCAAAATTTCAATATGTTGTAGCTAAGATAATTCTCTACAAGTTCAATAAAAACCCTTTTTCATTTTGATGACGTCATCAGAGTGAAAATTTTGATTGAAGGCCTCATGTCAGAAATTTCATAATTTGCGTGTTATGACTATAGAAGGTGAATTTCGTTCACGTAATGAATCTACATGATAGTGTTTTTTAAGAATTTTCAAGCAGTATCTCGCTTAACTTTGCTCTATTTTGTTTTCAAATTTAAGTTGACCAGCCCACCTATACTTGTTCCAAACAAGTATTATGTCTAGTTATTTATTTATTATTTATTTTTCTTATTTCGACCCACTTTTTGTTAGCAAAATAACTTGAAAATGGCTAAATCAAATAACTTGAAATTTTGCACACATATGTATAGGCATATGGAGAAAACACGGTAAGGTTTTAAACCTTGACCTTGACTGATGACGTCATCTAGGCGCCATTTTGTGAAATTTTCTGAAAATTTACTCATGATCATATTTTCATAACGGTAAGTTATTTCTCATTCATATTTATCATGATCAAGGTCAATATCAGTCCGGTCAATTTCATGTAAAAAAGCGCGCGCGTGCGCGTACGTCCGCGCATCAATGCGCGCGCAAAATTTTTAAATGCTCAAAATCGGCTCAAATTTATTTTGCATACGTTTCAGGTCATTTTAAGTATTTTATAAAAAATCGCGCGTACGAGCATGCGCGCGCGTTTTCGCGCGTAACACCATTAAAAAACATAGAATCGCCATTTTTTTTTCTTTCATGATATTTCTCATATTTTTTCAAGGAATTTGATTCCATGTTTATCTCTTTATGACCATTATTAACAAGATGAGCGTAAATTCAAGATAAATGTCAGTGCGCGCGAGGTCTTTTTATACATAGCATATATGGGTAAAAACATGCCTATACAAAATCCGTTATAGCTCTTTGGAATGCACCGGGATCCTCAATTTTTTTTTCATATTAAGATAGAGTATGAGTCGGAAATATGATTCCATGTCTCATTTGGCCATTAAGTGTATCGTGACATCATCACAATGGCCTTGGAACTCAAAATACGAATTTGCATATTATGACGTCAGCATATTTATGTAAAATTGATTGTATCTCTGTAAATATTGATCAATTTTCTTCAAAATTTCGATATGTTGTAGCTAAGACAATTCTCTACAAGCGCAGTAATAACCATTTTTCATTTTGATGACGTCATCATAGTGAAAATTTTGATTAAAGGCCTCATGTCAAAAACTTCATAATTTGCGTGTTATGCCTATAGAAGGTGAATTTAGTTCACGTTATGAATCTACATGATATTGTCTTTTAAGAATTTGTAAGCAGTATGTCGCTTATTTTTGCTCTATTTTGTCTCAAATGTTAGTTGACCAGCCCACCTATACTTGTTCCATACAAGTATTATATGTCTAGTTATTTATTTATTTTTCTTAATTCTTGCCACTTTTTTGTTAGCAAGATAACTTTGAAATAGTTCAATCAAATGCTTTGATATTTTACACACATATGTATAGGCATATGGACAAGACACGGTAAGGTTTTCAACCTTGACCTTGACTGATGACGTCATCTAGGCGCCATTTTGTGAAATTTTCTGAAAATCATCTCATGATCATATCTTCATAACCAAAAGGTATTTTTCATTCATATTTATCATGATTAAGGTTAATATCAGTCCGGTTAATTTCAGGTGAAAAAACGCGCGCGTGCGCGTACGTCCGCGCGTCAGTGCGCGCGCAAAATTTTTAAATGCTCAAAATCGTCTCAAATTTATTTTGCATACGTTTCAGGTCATTTTAAGCATTTTATAAAAAATCGCGCGTACAAGCATGCGCGCGCGTTTTCGCGCGTAACACCATTACAAAACATAGAATCGCCATTTTTTTTCTTTCATGATATTTCTCATATTTTTTCAAGGAATTTGATACAATGTTTATCTCTTTATGACCATTATTAACAAGATGAGCGTCAATTCAAGATAAATGTCCGTGCGCGCGAGCTCTTTTATTACATAGCATATATGGGCAAAAACATGCCTATACAAAATCCATTATAGCTCTTTGGAATGAACCGTGACCTTCAATGTTTTTTCATATTTAGATAGAGTATGAGTCGGAAATATGATTCCATGTCTCATTTGGCCATTAAGTGTATCGTGACATCATCACAATGGCCTTGGAACTCAAAATACGAATTTGCATATTATGACGTCAGCATATTTATGTAAAATTGATTGTATCTCTGTAAATATTGATCAATTTTCTTCAAATTTTGATATGTTGTAGCTAAGACAATTCTCTACAAGCGCAATAATAACCATTTTTCATTTTGATGACGTCATCATAGTGAAAATTTTGATTAAAGGCCTCATGTCAAAAACTTCATAATTTGCGTGTTATGCCTATAGAAGGTGAATTTAGTTCACGTTATGAATCTACATGATATTGTCTTTTAAGAATTTGTAAGCAGTATGTCGCTTATTTTTGCTCTATTTTGTCTCAAATGTTAGTTGACCAGCCCACCTATACTTGTTCCAAACAAGTATTATATGTCTAGTTTATTTATTTTTCTTAATTCTTGCCACTTTTTTGTTAGCAAGATAACTTTGAAATGGTTCAATCAAATGCTTTGATATTTGACACACATATGTATAGGCATATGGACAAGACACGGTAAGGTTTTCAACCTTGACCTTGACTGATGACGTCATATAGGCGCCATTTTGTGAAATTTTCTGAAAATCATCTCATGATCATATCTTCATAACCAAAAGGTATTTTTCATTCATATTTATCATGATTAAGGTTAATATCAGTCCGGTTAATTTCAGGTCACAAAACGCGCGCGTGCGCGTACGTCCGCGCGTCAGTGCGCGCGCAAAATTTTTAAATGCTCAAAATCGTCTCAAATTTATTTTGCATACGTTTCAGGTCATATTAAGCATTTTATAAAAAATCGCGCGTACGAGCATGCGCGCGCGTTTTCGCGCGTAACACCACTACAAAACATAAAATCGCCATTTTTTTTCTTTCATGATATTTCTCATATTTTTTCAAGGAATTTGATACCATGTTTATCTCTTTATGACCATTATTAACAAGATGAGCGTAAATTAAAGATAAATGTCAGTGCGCGCGAGCTCTTGTAATACATAACATACATGGGCAAAAAAATGCCTATACATAATCCATTATAGCTCTTTGGGATGCACCTGGACCCCAATTCTGTTTTAATATTTGAAAAGAGTATATGTCAGAAATATGATTTCATGTCTAATTTGGCCATGAAGTGTATCGTGACATCATCTTAATAGCCTTGGAACTCAAAATACGAATTTGCATATTATGACGTCAGCATATTTATGGAAAATTGATTGTATCTCTGTATATATTGATTGATTTTCTTCAAAATTTCAATATGTTGTAGCTAAGATAATTCTCTACAAGTTCAATAATAACCCTTTTTCATTTTGATGACGTCATCAGAGTGAAAATTTTGATTGAAGGCCTCATGTCAGAAATTTCATAATTTGCGTGTTATGACTATAGAAGGTGAATTTCGTTCACGTAATGAATCTACATGATAGTGTTTTTTAAGAATTTTCAAGCAGTATTCGCTTAATTTTGCTCTATTTTGTTTTCAAATTTAAGTTGACCAGCCCACCTATACTTGTTCCAAACAAGTATTATATGTCTAGTCAGGTGGGCTGTATATAATACAGAACACCTTATGTTTTCGTTAGAAAAATTGTCTTAATTCTCGCCACTTTTTTGTTAGCAGGATAACTTGAAAATGGCTCAATCAATTGCCTTGAAATTTGGCACACATATTTATTGGCATGAGGAAAGAGCACAGTAAGGTTTTCAACCTTGACCTTGACTGATAACGCTATCTAGGCGCCATTTTGTGAAAATCAACATATGATCATATCTTCATAACGGAAAGTTTTTTCTCATTCATATTTATCATGATCAAGGTCAATATCAGTCCGGTCAATTTCAGGTCCAAAAACGCGCGCGTACGCCATTATTAGCAATGGCATTTTATAAAGAGTCGCGCGCACGCGCATGCGCGCGCGTTTGCGTTTGTCACGGCCGAACGCAAAATAATTCCTCCCGGGTATTTTTTGACACAGTATTCCTCATATTTTTCCGAACAATTTGATACCATGTTTATCTCCTTACGACCATTATTAAGGGAATGAGCGTCCGTTCAAGATAAATGTCCGTGTGCGCGAACTCTTGTAATACATAGCATATATGGGCAACAACATGCCTATATAAAACCCTTATGGCTCTTTGGAATGCACGGGAACCCTCAATGTTTGTTCATATTCGGATAGAGTATGAGTGGGAGATGTGATTTCATGTCTTATTTGGCCATTAAATATATCGTGTCACCATCATATTGACCTTGGAACTCAAAATACGAATTTGCATATTATGACGTCAGCATATTTATGGAAAAATTGATTGTATCTCTGTCAATTTCAATTGAATCTCTTCCTAATGTTGATATCTTGTAGTTGAGGCGATTGTCTACAAGATCACTGCACATTATCAGGTGGGCTGTATCTAATACAGACCACCTTATATTTTTGTTAAAATCGCCTTTATTATTTATTATTTATTTATTTATTATTTATTTTTCTTATTTCGACCCACTTTTTGTTAGCAAAATAACTTGAAAATGGCTAAATCAAATAACTTGAAATTTGGCACACATATGTATAGGCATATGGAGAAAACATGGTAAGGTTTTAAACCTTGACCTAGACTGATGACGTCATCTAGGCGCCATTTTATGAAATTTTCTGAAAATTTACTCGTGGTCATATTTTCATAACGGTAAGTCATTTCTCATTCATATTTATCATGATCAAGGTCAATATCAGTACAGTCAATTTCATGTCAAAAAACGCGCGCGTGCGCGTACGTCCGCGCGTCAATGCGCGCGCAAAATTTTATAATGCTCAAAATCGTCTCAAATTTATTTTGCATACGTTTCAGGTCATTTTAAGCATTTTATAAAAAATCGCGCGTACGAGCATGCGCGCGCGTTTTCGCGCGTAACACCATTACAAAACATAGAATCGCCATTTTTTTTTCTTTCATGATATTTCTCATATTTTTTCAAGGAATTTGATTCCATGTTTATCTCTTTATGACCATTATTAACAAGATGAGCGTAAATTCAAGATAAATGTCAGTGCGCGCGAGGTCTTTTAATACATAGCATATATGGGCAAAAACATGCCTATACAAAATCCGTTATAGCTCTTTGGAATACACCGGGATCCTCATTTTTTTTTTATATTAAGATAGAGTATGAGTCGGAAATATGATTCCATGTCTCATTTGGCCATTAAGTGTATCGTGACATCATCACAATGGCCTTGGAACTCAAAATACGAATTTGCATATTATGACGTCAGCATATTTATGTAAAATTGATTGTATCTCTGTAAATATTGATTAATTTTCTTCAAAATTTCGATACGTTGTAGCTAAGACAATTCTCTACAAGCGCAGTAATAACCATTTTTCATTTGATGACGTCATCATAGTGAAAATTTTGATTAAAGGCCTCATGTCAAAAACTTCATAATTTGCGTGTTATGCCTATAGAAGGTGAATTTAGTTCACGTTATGAATCTACATGATATTGTCTTTTAAGGATTTGTAAGCAGTATGTCGCTTATTTTTGCTCTATTTTGTCTCAAATGTTAGTTGACCAGCCCACCTATACTTGTTCCAAACAAGTATTATATGTCTAGTTATTTATTTATTTTTCTTAATTCTTGCCACTTTTTTGTTAGCAAGATAACTTTAAAATGGTTCAATCAAATGCTTTGATATTTGACACACATATGTATAGGCATATGGACAAGACACGGTAAGGTTTTCAACCTTGACCTTGACTGATGACGTCATCTAGGCGCCATTTTGTGAAATTTTCTGAAAATCATCTCATGATCATATCTTCATAACCAAAAGGTATTTTTCATTCATATTTATCATGATTAAGGTTAATATCAGTCCGGTTAATTTCAGGTCAAAAAACGCGCGCGTGCGCGTACGTCCGCGCGTCAGTGCGCGCGCAAAATTTTTAAATGCTCAAAATCGTCTTAAATTTATTTTGCATACGTTTCAGGTCATATTAAGCATTTTATAAAAAATCGTGCGTACGAGCATGCGCGCGCGTTTTCGCGCGTAACACCATTAAAAAACATAGAATCGCCATTTTTTTTTCTTTCATGATATTTCTCATATTTTTTCAAGGAATTTGATACCATGTTTATCTCTTTATGACCATTATTAACAAGATGAGCGTAAATTAAAGATAAATGTCAGTGCGCGCGAGCTCTTGTAATACATAGCATACATGGGCAAAAACATGCCTATACAAAATCCGTTATAGCTCTTTGGAATGCACCGGGATCCTCAATTTTTTTTCATATTAAGATAGAGTATGAGTCGGAAATATGATTCCATGTCTCATTTGGCCATGAAGTGTATCGTGACATCATCACAATGGCCTTGGAACTCAAAATACGAATTTGCATATTATGACGTCAGCATATTTATGTAAAATTGATTGTATCTCTGTAAATATTGATCAATTTTCTTCAAAATTTCGATATGTTGTAGCTAAGACAATTCTCTACAAGCGCAGTAATAACCATTTTTCATTTTGATGACGTCATCATAGTGAAAATTTTGATTAAAGGCCTCATGTCAAAAACTTCATAATTTGCGTGTTATGCCTATAGAAGGTGAATTTAGTTCACGTTATGAATCTACATGATATTGTCTTTTAAGAATTTGTAAGCAGTATGTCGCTTATTTTTGCTCTATTTTGTCTCAAATGTTAGTTGACCAGCCCACCTATACTTGTTCCAAACAAGTATTATATGTCTAGTTATTAATATTATTAAATGTGATTGGTGACATCTCCCTGCTAGTACATAGGAGATGGAAAAAGATAAATTAATCAAGGAGTGTTAAGGAAATGATCAGTATACATGTTATGATGGAGGAGGGAAAAGAAGGAGAGAAAATGATCGAGGGATGGAAAGAAAATGGTAGAAGGATGAAAAGAAAGTTAATGAAAGAAAGGAAGATTATAATGATAATGATTGGATTAGAAGGTGAGAATGACTGTCTTCCATTAGTCTTGTCTGGGTCATCCTTCGAACACTCAGCAGGAGCCAGTCGGAGTTAGTTCATCGTTACCATGGCAACCACTACCACCCATTCACCTAGCATCAACATCATTATTTTTGTCATTGACATGATAAAAATGGAGAGTAGAAAGTAGTAAGAGCATGGGGTAGGGAGAGAGAGAGAGAGAGGGGGGGGGGGGGGAGTGAGAGACGATTGTCGATTTAAAAAAAAAGAACGACTCTCTACTTAGATTATGAGTTGTTGTTGTCGTTGTTGTTGTTGTGTTTTTTGTTGTTGGGGGGGGGGGGGTGTATAGCTCAAGGCCTCTTCGACATGTATTAAACCTGTCCGGAAATTTCGAATCGCAAGCGACAAATGTTCTTTCAAATTGTAATATTTTCCTCTGACATAAATACATCATAAATCTTTCACTATTTCACAGATTTGATTGTGAGTAGAGCTGTATACATAACAAAAATAAATTATTCATAGCCACATAACTATCATTATGTTGCTAAATGTTGTGATTTCTTTTATTCCTTCTGACCTTGTGCAGAAAAGGTGTCATTTTCAAACTGAAAGTTATTTGATCTAAGTATGAGCTAAGTATAGCCTGTAGGCAGAGTTTCAATAAATAACAATCAGATTTAATAATTTTGTAATACTTGTTTGAGATTTTTTTTTGGAGAATCAGAATAGCGTCGATCTCCTTTTAGCTTGAACATAAACATGGAATCGAGTCAAAGTAAATATAACTTGCCTTTATCGCTGACATATACGTGAATTGTAAATATAGTCAGGCAGGCGCGGATCCAGGATTTCTTAGGGGAGGGGGCCCAACTTTCTTCATTTTTGTTTGCTCCCGAAAATTGGAAAATCGCGCCGGCCGAAAAGTCGCTCAGTGGGGGGGGGGGGGGGGGGGGGGGGTAGTGAGCACATTTTTTTTTTTTTTTTGGTCCTCGAAAATTTTTCAATTTGCACCCCCCCCTTGAGCGCCAGGGGGGGGGGGCCCAACCCCAAAAAAAGGTAAAAATCACGTGATTTTACATGATTTTTTTCTCAAGGGGGGGGGGCCCGGGCCCCCCGGGCCCCCCCCCCCTGGATCCGCCACTGTAGTCAGGGGATAAACGTTGTGATTTTGTTCTTAGTTAATTGCCAACAAACCTAGCTCAAATAATAAAGGGCAAAACAACAACATGCAAAACAAACGAAACGGCTAGGGAGATGGTATTTGCTTATTTGATACGTATGCTTGTATTTAAAAAGATTGAACGGTTGGGGGTGGGGCCCGGATAGGGAAATGCACTTCCGACTGCAGCCTTTCGAGATTTGCTTTCTATGGTCTGTGAAAGAGCTGTACCTGGGATCTGGTCCAAATCTGGCACATTTTAAAACATAAAGATATAGATATAAAGGAAGGTGAAAAACAGAAGAAAAAAACACACGATAATATGAACAAGTAGTCTCCGTAAAAAGGTTTTAAAAAGGGGAAAAACCCGGCTGAATGGGCCGTGACAGGAAATGAACGAATATTTGTCTGCGTTATTTGGAGAGAGATGGAACGATATCAAGAAAGGTAGAGAGAGATGGAGATCGACGGCGAGAGACGTTAAATACGTTAAATAGAGACGTTAAATACTTATTCTATTCGCATGTTGTTAAGAGAACGTTGGAATATTTTTGTTGCAAGATTCGTTGATCATGTTGATCAAGTCATGGGTGTCCTTTATTTTTGGTACCAACAAAGGAAACGAGAAAGGATATTCTAGCCCCCTATCACCACCCTTTCCGCGCGCCCTAAATGAGTTTGGAAGGTAATCAGTCATCAAATGTCTCGATATCAAACACCATATACTTGAGAACTTCTACGTGATAACCTGGAATCGATTGAAATGATACTCAATCTCATGTCAAGATGATAAAACATCTCGTGAACTTATTATGGTATAATTCAGTTGACTGGGTTTTGGTAAGGTTCATGTAGCTTCTTGATACATAGCTGTAATCGTGGTAACATTAACCGCTCAGAAATGTGTCTCCCGACTTTCTAATTGTGTCTGCATTCCGTGTAGATATAAACAAATTGGAGGTCATTCCTTTATAAGCGTATACGTTCCATTGCACTTTCATTTATTTTTCTCTTTTCGGAAACAAAATATCGCAAGGAATTAAAAAAATAATAATGTAATTTCATTTAGTTAAAGGTACTATGTCCCATTTGCAGGCCAAAAAAATGAAACGGTTAAATTCCAACGGCATTTGAAAGATAATACTAATTTAGAACTTCCCTAAAAAAGGTGGGGCTTGAAAATGTCTTCAAGTGGGAAAATAACGACTATTAATTGTCAAATCGACTTAGGAGCTATATAGCCAATAAGTAATAGTCTTGATTTTCAGACCATTGTACTGAATGGTCATACGATTTATGCTGCGCAAAGATTCAATCAGTTTAATTTGGCCATCAAAAGAAGTGGGTTATTGATGTAGACAAATGCTCATGTACCCTTTACAGCTTATTTTATGTATGTTATTATCAAAGAAGAAAAAAGGCCAGTCAGTCACTCAATAGTGTCTGACAGTGAAGTCTAGCAAGTAAACAGGTTTCCTTGCATAATTTGAAAATAAGGACACTGCTAACATTTAAATTTCACAGATAGGACATACATGACATATTCATAATTCCTGCAAAGTTCTACAGAATTTGAGGTTGGCTGCAAAAGGGACATAGTACCTTTAAAGTGAGTGATGAAATATAATGTTAACAAAAAGTTAGAGGGTCCCTCTAAACATTTTACAGATATAAATATGCTTTCGTTAAAACAATAATATTTCATTTTTCATCTTACCAATCATTTCTTTAACAAAAACAATATAAGAATTCGTGAACCGAGGAAATTGAAAATTATGACATATTATCAAAGATATTGCAAATAAATAAAAAGGCTATTAAACATTTTGACATAAATGTAGTCGAAAAAGTTTGACTTGAGCATTATTTTTAAAAGTTTGACTTCGATTTTACGAACAATTAAACACTAAAACTTTTAACAACAATAATTTGCATTTTGCATTAAAACTAAAAGGACGGTAGGACGATATCATATATTTACATTGAATTTCAACAAGTCTATTCGTACCATGGTTTGAGTAGCTTGAAATCCTGTTGCATGAAAGTTAGAAGGGTCATTTCAAGAATTGCATTTAAATGATCCCCCTCTAACTCCCCCAAAACTCTTTAGAACAATTTATCACAATTAATTTCGCCCGCATCAATGATATTCAAAACAGTTAAATAGTATAATATTCACTGTCGATGACGATGTTAACGACGACGATAATAATGATGATGATGATGAATATTGGAATACGAATATGATGATGGAGATGGTGGTAGTGGTGGTAGTACTAGTAGTGAGATGATGATCACGATGATGATAGTGATGGGTGGTGATGGTAATTGTAATGGTGGCTCATACGATGGTGATGGTACGGCTTCTGCTATTGCTACTTTTGCTTTTTTTGGTCAAAAACGACGACCGAATATCCAAAATGGAAGAGAGTGTAAGCTTGCACTACAAACAATGGGCATGTTAGGCATGAGATAGGACATTTCTACTCTCTGCTGACGTTCAACTTTCAGATTCTGCCTTCGTTTCATTCTTAATATATTAGTTTATTTGACACGCTGGGTTGATGTTTTTGATGTTATGCTTGGCCTGTTTGTAACAGCGATCAAAACAGGATTAAGAGACAGGTGGAGTGTGAAGTCACCTTGTTATTATCACAGTTAGGATCTACGCCGTCTATTAATATCTAATCTAGATCTCGACCATGAACCCCTCCCCTTTTAAACTTACTATCTGCCTTCCACCTCTCTCTCTCTCTCTCTCTCTCTCTCTCTCTCTCTCTCTCTCTCTCTTTCATTCCGTTCTGCTTCTGTCTGTCTGTCTGCCTCACTGTCGCCCTTTCTCTCACGTTAACTCTATATCTTCTTTTTCTATATCAGTTTCTCTCCCTTTCTGCTTCTCTTTCTCTCCCTATGGATGAAATATTGGCAGGGTAAAGGAAAACTGTTAAAAAGTATATGTTTTCTTCCAAAAAGTTCGTTCGTACTTTAAAGGGATCCGGTAACTTTGTCTCAGATTCTGAAACAAAATTCTGGATTTAGCTCATGCTGTAATGATAATTATAAACCTTTAGGTCAGTCAGGAACCCCATGACTTTTACAAGCCGGTCGCCTGTCTGATTATCAAGATATTTATGATTGGAATTACAAATTATGAAAACCGTTTGCCAAACGGTTTACATAACAGTACAGTCTATTGGGGAAAACGAGTATGATAAAACCGGTCACTCAAAGATTTTTACTTTTTTGAGGCACTTCTTGATCATTTTGAAGCGCAATTTGTTTAGGGCTTTAATATTACACCATATTACAGACACTGATAACATGTAGGGCTGTGTATCTCAGATTTAACATTGTTAAGACAGTATTTGCTATTTTCAATGTTCTTCCCACGTCTTACATGTAAATATCAAATGTTGACAATAATCACATTTGTCTGGGTGTGTAGAAGACTTGACACCTAGCCAGATTTTTACCCTGGCACAGGGGTCAATTTACACAACCTGAGTAATTGTTGAAATTGCCTCGAAGGCCTGAAAATGAAGTGTCAACAAAATTTAACTTACAAGTTATAAGACGATATCCGAGAGGAGACTGTCAAAATACACTCAAATCGAAACAAAAAAAGATCTTTGATCTTCAATTGAAACGTCTTAGCCAAGAGAGCGATATATTTAGTGCAACGACTTTGAATGACCAATATGTTGGCATTTGAGAAAACTTCTATAATATCCGAATAAACATCGAGCCTAATACTATGATTGTTAGGTTTTGTTTATATTTGAATGTCCCAATTGCGAAAGAGGTTGCCCATAAATAGGAGAATATTATTTTCCTCTTCTTTAAATTATCAAAATATATTCACTGCCTTTTGAGTAAATAAAATAATTGTGAAATAACCTTACTAATTCTGGCAAAATACCAAAGACATGCTTATTCTACAGCTGGCATAAAATGGAGGGGGGGGGGGGTCGCTATCAAACATTTAACACGTTAACTGTTATCATGCATGCATAATAATGGTTAATTGTTGGTGAGTTTTTTTCTTTTCAAAATGGACTAATTTTATCTTCACAGGTGCACTTGTTTGCAGTGTATTTGCGTGCGTGTGTGTGTGATAGAGAGAGGGCGAGAGATAGAGAGAGAGAGAGAGAGAGAGAGAGAGAAAGAAAGAGAAAGAGAGATTGTATCACATGTGGCATCTAGGATCACAGGTGTGTTATGGTCCATAATGTGAGCAGACCTTGATAAGTCGGAAAGGATCACTCAATGAGCCCAAACCTGATTGGGGTGAGACCTGGCCGCGGAGAAAGCTTAATCTCCAAGTTAAAGTTTCTTCTACCCCATGCAACCTTATTCCTACTATATAATTCGCTAGTTCTCCCGTATATAACATATTGTAATAGTGTATGGGCAAATTGTGGTTCGACAAAAATTAATTCTATTTTCAAACTGCAAAAGAAAGCCATACGTATTTGTACAGGTTCGCATTTCTTAGCTCACACTGATCCTTTATTCTATAAACTTAAAACACTAAAAAATTTCGATCTGAACACTACTCAAGTAGCAGTTATTATGTTTAAGTACATTAATAATCTGCTTCCACCATCCTTTGATAACATGTTTAGGTTTAATAATTCCGTTCATTCATACTCTACTCGCATATCTGGAAACTTCCATCTTACAAACCCCAAATTATCAATAACACACAAATCTGTTAGACATTCTGGCCCGGACATTTGGAATGATTTACCCGACAACATAAAGTCTTGTTCAACCATCTACTCCTTAAAAGCTACACTTAAACGACAAATAATACAATCATATGCTCCCCCCTCTTTAAATTAGTATAACAAAACCGTGACTTAATTATTCTTTATCATGCAACTGCTCACTGCACCTGCACTTGCACCGCACCCTCTTGGTCACTCAGTTTTTTCGAAGAGAGTTATGTCGCCAATTCTTTTACGAGGCCGCCATCCATTTCCAGCCTAACCGCTCACGATGGTGGTCTCCTGCGTTCCAAATTACCTCTCTAATTTATTGAAAATATTTCATATTTCTTATGTTATTGTATGCTTCGTACATGTTTTTCGAATGATATAATTGTACATGATTTTTCATTTAATTACTTTTGTAAACATTGTATTCATTGTATTTGTTATTGTTCGAAATTTTGTACTTTGACTTTGAATTTGTATATTTTTGAACGCAGAAATAAAATCAATCAAACAAACAAACAAACATCTAACCACGAAGGTAAGCAACAATTTAAAAGGACTTTGGAACATTCTCAGCGATAATGAAAGTGTTACGTTCGTAAATCTGAAGAGCAAACTGGACAAATTATCCTCACATCATATTTTGACATGCTTCACATGAAGTGAGACGCGATGGCTCAGTGGTAGGGCAGTGGTCTCGTAACTGGGAACTCTCGGGTTCGAAACCAAGCCGATGCGCTTGTGCCCTTTGGTAAGGCATTGATCACCCTTACCAGGGCATACGGAGAGGACTAAAGGCCATCAGTCCCCTCGTTGCTTACCTACAATTATGCTTTCTTTTGCAGTCAGGTAAAATATACCATCAATCAAACACGTACGGATTTCTATCTATATAACGATAAAATACCTAGATAGTTGCAAACAAGCAGAAGTGTAACATGAGTTGAGGAAAAAATTAGGAGCCTTAGCACAAGCAAATGATAATTATAAACAAACACCGACCTAAAACCTGCTATAAAGACTCCTTTCTGTCCCTTTTCGAGTGATATTAAGTGTGGAAATGGGAAGGTTTGGCGACGAATGAGGTGAGAAACGAGAGCTAAAACCTAGTTTGACAGGTGGTACAGGTATGCCATGGACATCTGATTAGGAATGTTCTCTTCGGTTCTCTTCACCATCTAATTACTTGTCAATTCTCTTCACAACTACCCAGGTGGACGGACACCATGTTTTCGAGAAAAAAAACTTCGGCCTATTTAGAGTTGCCTCTCTTATCATTTGCCCCTTTTCTAATACAACATGATTTGTTTTTAGAGTTTTATGAACTGTATTTCCTGAAGCCTTCAAGTTTTTGTTAATTCAGCAAGAAATTGTCATGGGCGGCGATAGATTTTTGTTGAATGGATGGGGAGGGGAGGGGGCACGCAAACATTTTTCCAAAAGCAAACAAATTACCCTTTTCAGGAAATCCTTTGATTCACTTTGCAATGTAGTAATTTTGAAGGAAAGGGTTGGTATTATCAGAGCAAATTATGTCTGTTTTCGTTTAATGAATTTCACTTTAAAAAAAAAAAAAAACCTTTGTGGCTTATCCGAAGCGCGTGACATACTTGTACCGTGTGACATGAATAACACCTTAAATCAGTCCATATCTATTTGTAATTATCCCGTTTTATTCGATCAGAAAACTTTTATTTTTAATGTAAAATGCAAATCAGTTATAACGAAAGTGGTACCGGGATAATTGACTCTGATGGAACTCATGTGTCAGATGCCCAGCTACCCGTCACTCATTATAGGCCGCGCCCATTCACCCTGACGACCAATCAGAAGGACTTGCTCCCTTCACTTTTGACAGAGCAAGAGTCAGACGACTGCAGGCTATCAAAGCTAGCGCACGACCACCATACTACCGAATACATCTCACCCAAGTGCAAGTGTCTCCATCTTTCGATCGTCACTGTTCCAGAACACATCAGAGGTAAAGGTTGTCTCCTGATGTGTGTAGCCTTTGGAAGGTGTAACGTGAATCCTCTGGCCTGTTTCCCGAGATTTTGCTTACCGCATCTGGATGTCACGAGTATATGAAACAGGGACTGATGTGATTACTTCTGATAAACCAATCACAGGAGCACGTACATGCTATCAAGCAGAGACTGTACAATTTTTTTAAAATAGAAATTATAAAACGACAATTGAGCATCTCATAAAGAACATTTTGATTGACAAGTTGCTGTTGGAAGTTAGTAAAGATGATGAGATTGTTGAACTTGGTCGGCTTGGTGCTCGTTCTCTCTGCAGCGATGGTGGACGGCTCTTGCAGAGAAAGGTTCGAGTCTTGGACTCCTATGACCTTTTCTACCCTTTTCCGGCAACATGCCATTCGTGGACTTATCCAGGGTCGAGTGACCCACATCTACCCTCCTCAACACATCCCTCACTTTGGTCGAGAAGTGATCACAGCACAGATCGAGATTCAGTGCATCTTCCGCGGCAGTTCTGACCTAGAGAGGGCACCCCTGATCAATGTCACAGGGTTTGGTGAGAACAATGACTGTGTGAATACAATGGTTACCCTGGGCGACTCTTATTTGATATTTGTGGAACCCTTCCAACATGCAAACAACATCCAATACGTTGTACAGGAACATAACCTTCAGCGAGGTGCATTCCAGGCCGTCAACGTCAAACTATCGTCCGTCATGAGTGTTTACGAATGTCGAAGGGCTGTTGGTGCAGTGACGACGACGTTATCACCATGGAGGTCAATGACACCAGTCAAACAACTACCATGGATAATCCTCCCAGAAGACTTCAAACCACCAGGTAGTGAAGGAATAGAAAACAGCGCATCTTTCGTACGGCCATCTTTTCTCTTTTTCCTGTCAACCATCATCGCTATCATATTTCTATAAAATATTTTTTATATTAGGGGAAGAGACTGAGGACAGTTGCTGATTATCACCTATGCATGATCAGCATGATTGCCAGTAGTCATTCAGGCATTTATTCCTAGATAAGTGTGTCTGATTGTTCAAGAGCTGTTTCAATTTCACATAAAGCAAGCTAAATTTGCAAAGTTAAAAGGGGAGAAAGGTAAACAAAGAGCAGTACTCTAGCAATGCCATTTGAGAAGGCGTTCCGAAAATCCTAATTCCCATGTCACGTACGTCTTCACGACGACTAAACTAATCCATGAAGGGATCAGTGATTGCAGTGCAGGTCAAGTGAATGTCAGCAACCCCTCACTGTTACATGGGTATATTACCATGGTAACACGTATGCAAATGATATATGGCCTGGAGAAAGAGAGAGAGAGAGAGAGTAGAGAGGGAGGGGGGGGGGGGGGGTCAGTCCGCCCGAAGTTTGCAGACTCTTAATTCTTGCTATTGTTTCGTATGATCAAGCATGGTTATGTTGATGAATATGGTTAAGAATTATGGCTGCTTTCAACTGGGATAGCGCCTATGGATTTTTATGAAAATAAATGATTTATACAATTAGTCTTATTCATCTTATAGTTTACCTGTACATTTTGAAATGCTTCCATGTATACTTCACAGAGCATACAAACAGCGGGAAGCTAACATCGTTGAGAAGTCTGCACTACCTTGAATATGAAAATATACCATGTGTATATGCATTGAAATTCTGAACCAAAAAATGTATTTGTCATTTTTACCAAATCACTACATATAAGCTACGGGTCGGTGAAATTTTGAGAAAAATGAAGGCAATTTATTTGTCAACAGCTTTGGTTGGCGCTTTGCAACTCTATCGTTTCATACTATGAATACGAGCCACTCTTTATCTGTGAACAACTAATACTAATAATAGATTGTTGATGAATTAATAGTTGTATGTACAAAGTGTTATTTATTTCAGATGTTTATAATGTTACATACAAAACCCAGAGCAGATTCGACTAATTTGTGTTCTTGAGAGTATATCTGAAAGAAAATGTGAGTTAACGATTTGTGACGGAATATTCATGACCATAAACGTCCATTACTTACTCGGAATTATCTCAAATTTACACTGATCTTAATATTACTTTCGAATTTTAAAATCATCAATTTGATATAAAGGTGAACTTCCTGTTTAAAGGTACTATTGATTCAAATACATGTATTCCATTCATCATGATATTACAACATTGCCAAGAAACTATAAAACGCAAGAAAACAATTGTCTTTGAACACATGGAAAATATTATAATTTACTACTAAATCTGTTTTTGCCAAAGGCACCGAAGAATAGATAAACGCACTTTTTAACCAGAGAAGTAGAATTTTATTCGAAATGTTTGGCTGTATCATCATTATTAATTATAAGGTTCGTTCTTACATGTTGCCTCATTCTTTAATATTTTGAATACAGGTTTATTAAAATGATTATAATGATTATTGTTAAAAATGTAACTTTCTTTCATTTATACAATTCTCTTTATATTTTCTGTGATTCCTTGAAGCGACTTGAAATTGTTTCCTTTCCTTACAGAATTTTCGAGATTGTAATGACTTGAAAGAAAAAGAATGGTCTTGGACTTAAGAATATTTAAGTTTTGAAAGTGAAAGAGGATGCCATTGTAATGAGTACACTGGTATAGGTGGACGAGAGGAAAAAAAACTAGAAGATTTATGAAGAGAGGCTTTTGAGGGAGTATATCGGATTGACATATTTACAGGACTATAGGGAAACGTTGTACTGAATAGCACATAAGAGACACTTTCATTCCACAAAGTTTTGAAATGCTTCTAGCTATAAACAGATTGCTACATTGGTTCAGGCCATCTGGCATGAAATTCAACCTTTGAACTGAGTGCATGAAAGGTCGAGGTCAAGTTTAGACTTGTGGATATTTTTGTCCCTGCTTCCAAGGATTACTGCCCGCTAGTTTTATTTGTGTGTTTTGAAAGAACATGAAAAAGAAGAAAACTATGATTTAGTGTACGCGTTGAAACTCAATGTGCGGTCGAACAATTTGTTTATACATTATTTTATTAACCATATATTTATTAAGCAGTAACAATTAAAAGAAATTGGCAATGTTGAAGTGAGGTATTTTCTTTCTCGCTCTTGTATACGAAAAAACACTTTGACTACGACTTTAGGCGAGCTCGTATAGTTATGTAGTAAACATATTTCAATGCTACCACTCACTCCATTTATAGTTACTGCGGTAGAATAAGTTCTGCATAATTGTGTAGCCATTGATAATGTCGTGTGTTTGATGTTTTGTATGCAAGTTATTTTATCAAAACAACGAAAATTTGAGGAAGGCTCATTTATAAAAGCAAAAGTGTGTGAATTTGTGAAAAAGTACTCAATAACAATGTTTGATATATGCTTTAGCATGAACTAGTAGCTTATGGTAACTTGTAGCAAAATTAAGGGGTGCCAAATCTTTGAGAGCGGGGAGGAAGGGGGGGGGGGGTAAGAATGAAGCTTGGGCTTGAACTCATGGTTGTTAGATTCATGGTCAAGTCACGAAACGAAACGACCTTTGTATTTCATATTATTTAGCCTATATATTCACACCATGTAATAACAGTATCTTGCGTATTGTCGTGTGAGTTCTAAAATCGTGGTAATTTGATTGTGAACAAACAAAATACTTGTCAATCATGCCAGCAGCAATTTTTTGTGAACATAATTATTGTGCGAGTAATTGTATTTCTGTATTATAAAATATTCATGATAACTGATGTGATCGATTTACCAGTATGCTTTGACTTGGATGACAAATTAAATGACAGACAAGAAATTATTTTTTGACATTCTCTCTAGTTTTTTGTTGATTTGTAACTGGTATATTTGTTCATTGTTATTGTTTGTTTTTAAACATTTACAAATTCCCTGGGACTTTATCTTTTACAATTTTTTGGGATAGTAGAATGATTTTAGGTGCTAAATGTTTTTGTTCAAATTACAGAGGGAGTTGCTTGAATACCAATTTGATCTAATAGGTTAATTGGATATTCGTTATTACTCTATTCAAGGTGTAACATCCTTGGTATAACATACACAGGAACGTGAGTTGAAATACGTGTATGGCATTTAAGAAACAAAGTTCCCACTTACCCTCTTGTTGTCCGCTATCGGAAATATTAAATGCTAATCAATGAATAATCTAATATCCAAGGATTGAGTAAAAATTGTTCAACATGATGTTGATGATATTATATCCGACCATCCTTTAGCAAATTATTGACACAACTCGGTGATTATTACTCAAGTTGTAGTTGAACGTGATTTTAATTTGCAGAACCAAGTGGATATGAAATTGCCCTAAAGTTTGTTGGACCGCCACATTGTTTGAGGAATAGAAAATAGGTGGGAGACAGTCGAAATATACATTGTACATAATATTATATTTATATAAAGAGAGAGAGAGAGAGAGAGAGAGAGAGAGAGAACCTGATGGATTATCGTTATTTGATAAGAAATTATCTTGCTCGGCCAAAATGCCATGTTATGAGTAGTTATGAAGCCAAGTAGTTATTAACCCATCCCCCCCCCCCACCGGCAACAAAACAAAAACCTGAAAGGGAGAGAGAGAGACAATGACGTTATGGATATGGCTATACACTTTTAAAAGAGAGCATAATTTAGAAATTACAAATGGAAAGCGCTACCAAGGAGAGCCGGAGAGAGAAAGAGAGGGGGAGTGTGCAATTAATTGTGTATGTGTGTGTGTATGTGAGAGTGTGTGCGCGCGAGAGAGAGAGAGAGAGAGAGAGAGAGAGAGAGTGGGGGGGGGAAGGAGAGAGGGAAAGAAAGAAGGAAATAGATGGAAAGAGAGAGAGGGAGAGGAAGACATAGACAGAGAAAGAGAGAGAGAGATATATATATATATATATATATATAAAGAGAGAGAGAGAGAGAGAGAGAGAGAGAGAAGAGGGGGGGGGGGGATGGAAAGAATAAACCCTGATGACTTTTTAATGACCCATCTCTCTAGAGCTTAGAATCAATGTCTTGCTTACGTGCAGCTTTGCTGTCTCACTTCAACAAGACGAGCATGGCGATAAACCAGGCCAAGCTCTGGCATTGGCGCCAAAGCCGGAAGATAATGGAGGGGGAAAAGCATTTTGCATTGGTAACAGTCGAAACATACATACATGAATTACAACAACGGACATGGGTGAAAAAGTGTTTCATTATCATAATGTAATAAATATAATGCATTTATATGATTTAGGTCTTTCGTTTCCTTTGCTCTTAATTAGATATGTTAAGATATTAAAAGTAGATAAATCACCTAAGAATGATAACATTTCCTTTGAACATAATTTGATTTTCTCGAATAAAAAAAAACATTAATTCGGACAGATGTCCTGAATATTTATTTAGATATGGTCGTTCGCATGGAAATGATGATACATTATTATTCTGGAGAGAGACCGATCTATTATATCAAAGGGAGACCTTCTACGTGCTTGATTATATATTTATGATCCACGTATATAACTAGCGAGTTCAAATGTTTAGAGGGACTGATGAATTCATAAACAATAAAGTCCCATCACTGTTTACAATTCTTTTGTGCATTAAAGCTGATTATAAGTAAGCATTCTGTTTTTAAATCGAAGCTGATGATCATGGGGCTATAATTAATCTCCAAACCGTAAATAATATAAGTTCAAGCTTTATTTTGTCCTCACTGTCATTCTTGATTTGAGCATTTGGCTACCCCTGGGTAGTATACATTATTTCTAGGCCTAGATACTTAACCCAGCCCCCACTTATATTTTCTTTACTTTGATGAGTGAAAGGGGGCTAAGGACACGAAGGTTGATCACTGGGTCTATTGTGTTTGGTTAGGAGCACGAGCCCTGTTTGTGTCTCGACCTCTCATATTATAGCCCCTAGGTAGTAAGACCTAGCAAGACTCAAACATATTCCACAAGTTTGACATAGCTCGTTTTGAACTAGGGTTCATCTCAATTCTAATCAGAATTCAGATAAAATACCGGCGTTGGGGAAAATAAATCTCCCATGGTTTGTTTTACACGTGTGGAATGATAGAGTGAAGTCAGGCTTTAAAAGCTATATTAACCCATACTATACCAAATCAAGTATAGTTATCATTATGATAATTTGTATGCGTTGGAAAGATTGTGATTATGATTGCAGAATAATAATTTGTGTTGTATATCTTTGAAAAGAAATGCATTACGCGTTGCCAATAAAAAGTGAACCTATTGCCTTCCCCATCCAAAAACGGTGACTTTAAAGCAGGAATCTTGCAAATTTTGCAAACATCAATTAATTCCTTATTTTACACCTACTGTGGTCCGCACGCTGTTTTTCTCAAATATCTTAGCTGTGATATTGTGTGATTGTGCTCAAGTTTGGTTCGACTAGCATTCATCCATATCCGAGCTGACACGAGTCCCACTGTGTCTCCTGAGTACCCCCCTCGGAGGAAAGCTTACCATTCAATTCGACCATTATTAAATTCACATGTTAGACCTCATATGACCTTTTAAAGCCAGCGGGAAGTGAACATTTCATATACTCAAGAGAATTGTTTGCCAGGATGGATCTTACAAATCACTAAGAGCTTCTATTCAACGATTATCTCTTCTTCTGCAAGCGCTATTTGGATGATAAAGGTTCAAATGAATCAGTGCGTTAGGGACATGATGACTATGGCCGGGTTCGTGGACAGGTTGATGATAATAATGAAAATACTCGTGATGGAAAGAAAGAGTGTGACGCACTTAAGAGACACAAATAAAAGAGTAAGCAATATATATATATATATATATATTAGTATGTCCTTTTCCAATGTGCATATCTCATAATTACGGTCAGGTTTTGAGGAATATTTTTTGGTTGTTTTGTTTGTTTTTGCATTCTTGGCAACTGAGGTCATATTTTGAGGGTAAATGATCCTTACGACGAAAATATTTTTGAAAATCAGTCACGAAATAATTCATCATACAGGATAAGACCAACCATACAAAGAAATATAAACTAAAGCACAACAGCAAAAAACAAACAAACACACACGCACAAACCGCACTCACGGGTGAAGGAGGAGGGAGGTATATAAAATGGATGATTATACTGAAGGGGACCAAGGATCATCTCACTTGATTTTATTGATATCATTTGGCTATGACGAATGGGAGGGGGGGGGGGTGGTGAAGAAGAATAATGAATTCATAACAAAGTAGCACGAGAGAGAGAGAGAGAGGAAAAGCAAACACAGTAGCAGCTATTTCAGAAAATATACTTCTTATAAGGACCAGGACAATCTAAAGTGACTTCCCACCGCTTAGGAACATAGTTGAGATGGACAATATGAGCAAGATACTCTCAAATACCTGACATTAAAAGCTTACAGAAATGGTCGATGCTTATGTTCTTATAATCCCAATTTAGTTACTGCCGTTCGACTAACAACAAGTTAGCAACCAACCAGATTTATTTCAAGTTTGAGCCCATGCAGTTCTAGCATTTTAGAAGGAAATATATCTTTAACTTCTCTATACGTATCTGAATAATTTATACTTCAGAGGAAACATGTATTATTGGCTATAACATCCGTAATAAATGATTGCAATATGCGATACAATTTCAAAGTAATCGTGTCAGAAATTGATTATCATATACACAGGTAATAAACTACCCTTTCTACCATTTTGTTCTTTGGGACTTGAGTTGAGTTTACAAGTTAGCAACCAACCAGATTTATTTCAAGTTTGAGCCCCGTTACAGCATTTTAGAAGGAAATATATCTTTAACTTCTCTATACGTATCTGAATAATTTATACTTCAGAGGAAACATGTATTATTGGCTATAGCATCCGTAATAAATGATTGCAATATGCGATACAATTCCAAGGTAATCGTATCAGAAATTGATTATCATATACACAGGTAATAAACTACCCTTTCTACCCTTTTGTTCTTTGGGACTTGTGTTATTGTTTGAGTTTACTACAGTGTATATATAGCCCCAACAAGGTTTTATTTGAAAGAAATGTAAGTTTATGTTTTGTTTTTTTTTTTTTTTTTGGGGGGGGGGGGGGGGGACAGTTCATCCATCTGTATCCAGCATGCCCAGCTTCACCATTTTGAGCCCCTAAAGTCATTGCTTATTCTTAAAACAGATCAGTTTTGTGTCTCCCCGAATATAACAAATATAATAAAATACATGCATTCTCGACAAAGACCTACTTGTGACCGATTTGCCTTGTCATTAAACACTATTTATTGCCATGATACCTAAATATTTATATCCACCTCGTAACCTGTTCGACACGTAAAGTTTATTTTTCTTTCTTCGAAATGGTTCATGCATAAGAGTTTTTGTGGTTTATACTCGATGCAGATCTCCGAAATAATCTCCAATATAAAAACAGGTAGAATATTTTTTTTTTCAAGTGAACTCTTTTCCTCCTAAATATTCCAAATCGATTTATCTACCGACAAAGCCCCCCTCCAAACATTGTATTCGAGCAATACCAAACGACAATAGCCCCTACCCTGGAGAACATCAGGCCATTTATACTACACAAAACAGTTCAGTTCAGTATCATTTAATCCCATCAAAATAACAACATATCAGTTTGATTTAATTTTATTCAATCAGTTGCAATTACAACTTTTATAATACGAGAGGAGAAGGGAAGAGGGAGAGAAAGAGGGAGAGAAGGAGGGAGAGAAAGAGGGAGAGAAAGAGGGAGAGAGAGATATATAGAGAGAGTGAGAGTGTTGAAAGATGAATTAATAATATAGAATTGGGAGCTGAATGGGATAATTTATTTAGTGTTTTACACAGATGTTACATTAAAAGATAAACCCTTGCTCTTCCTTTTAACAGTGTATTTCGGCACATTCGAATATCATGGGAAAGAGAACTTTACAAGTCGGGCTAAGTTCAGCAGACCGTTGGGTTGTCTGATTGTCATTACTCCCTAGTTGTCTGGGTTATTTGAGGAGGGAGGGGTAGTATTCTATGCGCTATAATCATGATGATGGTCTGGCAAAGACATCTCAGAAGGAGCCGAGTTATTACTCTCAGTAAACAGATCTGGCACATACATCTTACATTGCAGGATTTTAATATGAGCAAATAGCAAATACTTCTTTCATGGATTTTTTTCGTTATCACACAATAATTATTCATACAGGTAATTTTCCTATGCCATGTCTCTGGCATTGTTCTCTCTTTCCACTGTTTGCATTCAGTTATATCATTACAGATACGAAATACTGCATGGACAACTTCGGAGGCTTGGGAAAAATCCTAAGAAATTCACTTTAGAATTTATCATTTAATTGAATGACTGCCAATTTTTTTTGATTTGCCAAAATGATTTGATTTTCATGACACAGCTTACTAGTAACTTGGATAATACATGATGCTGTCGAGGAATGGTGACGGTATTCTGACATCGGGTTTTTGTGTAGAGGTGGCGTTTGAAATTATCTGGGGTCTTACATTATTGCAGTGTTTTCATAACTTGTTAAAGTTTCTCGAGAGAGAGAGAGAGAACTTAGGGGAGGGAGAGAAAGGAAGAGACAAAGGAAGATCGAGAGAAAGAGAAAGAGAGAGAGAGAGAGAGAGATTAAAAAATAACTTTCATCACTTTCCACATTCTGGTGACATGACCTAAATCCAAACTTTGTTCCCCATTTATAAAGAAAGAAATGTTTCTGCTTGAGGGAATGTAATCACAATCCGACAGTGGACTTTCGAGGTGTTTGGCAGTTGTTTCTTTCAAATGATGTCGAAAACCTTTCAAATGCAATATTATTGTAGGGCAGAATAAAAACACATTCACCGAGAATGAACATTACCTCCAACAAAGCATGATAAAAGAGAAATGTGACGAGAGGCTTACCTCTCTTTCACTCAATGTATACTAACTCAGTGTCAAGAACCCTCGTGGAAAGATGAACTTTATGATAAGTTAGGAACCTTGATGAAACTATACGCTCATGTTTTCCCTTCTCTTTCTCTCTTTCCCCACGCTCCCCATGTTAGCATGATGTATATCGACTGAAATTTCTATATCATTCATATCATTTATATTCTTTATTATATTATATTATCTATTTTCTACTAGGGGATTCAATACAGATTTTGGAGTTTCAACAAAATATAGAATATCATTTTAAGGGAATCCAAATTCTAAAAGAACTTCACATTTTTGCGACTGATTAGCAACTAATGATATAAGTCATCTCCATCTCTCTTTCATATTCACGTGGAGTTCATGACCCCTGGGTCCACAGGTCGCAGCTGTCGTAGTGAGAAATTTCTTGGGAAAACCTTGGTAGTGATTAATGTGGAACGTCTCTTCTGAAATTCCAAATCATCTTCATAGTCATACCATAACAATTCTCTGATCATGCGAAGCAATGTCTCTTGATTATGCTCAACATGTATGCACGATATATGGAGGCTGTTTGTCAATGAAATGCAGGGGAGGACAAGTTCAAAAATGTTTACCATTTTTTTCTACGTGTTTGATTACTCCAACGTTTCGTTGACAATCAGCCATGCATGAAGTTCTTCGTCTATGTCTGATCGTCAATTTAGTCAAACAGAAGTTTGTTATTCCTTGCTCATTTTTCCTGATTGAGGTGTCATATATGAAAGGGCAGAAAATGAACTTTCTAGAAATGTGATTCTTTTTCTTTGAAATTCAGATATCGCCCACCAAATGACTTTTTTGTTTCCTTCCTTCAAATTGCTTTTAATCACTCATGCGTGAAATATGCATCATGAGTAGCACCAAATGAAAGAGGAGGATCTAAGCTTTGCAAATATGTGCATTTATTAATCATAGTTGTGATTAAGTTATGATAAAACATTGATACATCTCGGTTTCGTTTTTTCTGGGACGCACTGTATACTGATATTAGTTACATGTATGTATTCAGAACTGAACAAACAAATGAAATGAAATAAATTGAAATGAATGATAACAAAAAGATACATTTCTTTTTATTCATGAGATGGCGCCAAGATGATAGAGAAATACAGCAACCATCAACCATTCAAAATGGCTTCTATCATAATCAATAATAATATGAGGCAGTGAAATCAAGATATTATTTTGGTGCATGCAATGCATGGTTTCCAACTGAATTCATAGCGCCCTCTCTGTGTCAACTTTAACACGGTTCTTATGTTTCACGCGGTATAGGCATTAAATAATAATAATACAAACGGTGTTTATAAAGCGCTTACCATCGGAGTCTCTAAGCGCTATAACAAACAAAATAGGCTGATAAACAATTACATATTAAACAAAACAAAAAAGTACAAAAACCTACAAATTACAATAGATATGAAATACACATCAATGTGAACTGAGTAAGTTAATCATCGAAAGCAATTTTGAATAAATGTGTATTAAGACAAGTTTTGAATTGGTGACAGTCTGACAGTTTTTTGTACATGTATTAGTTCGTTCCAAAGTGCAGAAGCTTTGGAAAAAGTACGATGACCATATGAAAAAAAGTTGACACCGAAATAGACACAAGGTTTAAGACACAAGATGACCGAGATGAATTGTGAAGATGAGGGTTTGTATTTCTGGATTAATTCTTGCAGATAAATTGGAGGTAATTCATGAATACATTTATATATTCTAACCAGTAAAGATGCTTGAAAATTAGCTACCATTAATAGCAACATAACGTTAGTAGATACGTTTGACACCTTTTTTCTACTTCTGATTAGACAACGCAAGTAGTATCAACATTTTTGTCCTAGGTCGAACGATTCTAATTTTGACAAATCTATTTATAGAAGGTGGGGAGGGGGGGGGGGGATTGCTGGGATTCATGTCACTTCCCGTCAGCCCTTCTCATTTAATCCTTGCGAATTACATCTTCCAGTCTGTTTGATAACGAGTCATGAGTACTCCTTCCGGATCGAGGCTTTGTCTTCCACGCTTAGTAATTATTGTCAAAACGTATACAATTATATCAGTGACACATAAACGTCTCATAGAGATGTATAGACTCTTCATACACATTATCAATGCACCTTTAATTGCATGTTGTTTTCGCACCATTGATCTATAGTCTTAATTGACCTATAGAATTTCAAGCTGAACTACCATGTCACGCTAATATCAACAATGATTGATCGAGAATAAATAGAAAACTGTTACGGCTTTTTTTGAAATCATGACCAATCTCAAATGGTATTTGATTATGATTCACAGAGGTTATGATCAAATAATTTTGTCACCACAGCTGCAACTGAAATCCTTTGAATTTGCAGAATTAGTTTGTTTATGCTCATTTGTAATTGATCGCCATTGAAACTTTCCATCTTTTTTGTGAACAGTGCCAGAGTCTTCAATTCACGCCTCTCATAATAGTTTCTATCACGCTGGATTGGCAGATGTAGAGAATGATGTGATCTAATCCCAACGTAAGCGCTTCGTGTCCCATTCATGAGCGTAATCCTTAATTTGCCACATTTGACCCAGATCGGTTTGCGGAGGTAAAGCCAGATAATGATTTTGGGGTGAGTTCTTGGATAGCACATATTATGGGAAGTTATATCATAATCGCATTAACAGGAATGTTGTTTGGCATTTTTAAAGTTTATTTTACATGTAAGTTGGTGTAATTCTGTATGTTCTAACTTATTTTGGGTTTTGTGAAATGTATTGTGGTCATTACCGGAAGTACAAATCTTAAAGGTATTACAAAGTTTTGGTATGGGGTCATGAATTTGGTTCAAATTAACATATTGGAAGCATATGCGTTCCTACAATATTCATTGATCATTTGTCGCGGTTGAAATCGAGTCTAAAGTTATGAAATTATAAATAATAAACTCTTTATGTTGTTTAGCTCCCTCTCAAGGTCAAGATATTAATTTAGCTATGAAACAATGTTTCTTGACTAAAATCGACCGATTAGCTAATCCCGTTTGGAAATTATATATCACAACTACATATTCTGAAATGTTCATGGTCGCAGCTACCATTGCACGGCCATAGGCGCTGTTTGAAAATTATCCAAATTTACCGGGAGCACCGGTAAATTTTTATATTCTATTTTTCTCGAAAACAGAAGTGTTTTAGGGGCTAATTTTTTTAGTGCATATCATACATCCACAGGGGCATCCAAATATATCAAAATTGGAAAGATTCACTATCCACCCAATTTTCAAAATTTCCCAAAACTTTGTATTACCTTTAAGGACGACTCAATATGCACCCCCATCCGCATGAGCCGATAATTGTTCTCATCCTAGTGACACCTCAGCGTGAAATCTCTATGTTGCTAGGATCACACGGTTTGTATTAAACTTGGTAACGGGCGATAACTTCACGGAAAATAAAATATTCACTGGTCTTCATGACATTTACGTAGAGGTGTTTGTACTTCTATAGGCCTGAGAAATGTAAATGAGAGTGCATACCTCGGCAAGTTATCCAAGTTCGCCATGACTACTTCCGTGCTTGTGTGAATCTTTGCAATGGTAAACAAAAACGAGTCCCCGCCGGGAGTAGTGATTACATCCAGTGATCGGGGGGGGGGGGGGGATACTAAAAGTGCACTTGTTATGTTGTTTCTGGTGAGGCACTTTATTAGTATTAGACAGGACTCCTTATTATTAATAATGATGAATGGAAGAAGTGACTGTTATTCATTGGTTACAGGACACCATATAGGATAAGATGAATTTTGGTATGAGGCACAATGCAATTTGCATTTTGATTTTGGGAGTTGTCAAGGTCGAAATAACTAAAGATGGAATAAATCAAACTTTGTGTTTCTTTGCGAGGATAAGATGAATATGGAATAAATGACTCTCCGATTTAATATGTGGATTTATCTTGCTCAGGCGAGTTTCACACATGACTCATAAAATATCAAGAAAGATATTGTAATTGGAACCTCCTGTAGCATGTTTAAAAAATCGAACCATAATAGACAAATACTCTAAAAGAAAGCAGAAAAATGAGAGGAGCAGAACGACATCGGACCCCCAAAAAGAAACTGCCAATGTCCACATTTCATGTCCTGAAACATCTCAGAGTACTGAAGAAGAACTTTTCAATTGCACTCAGCGCTCCAAATCCTGTGAACTTTCTGCACTACTAAATGTCTAATCACTTTTGTCCAGTTAATATACCGATATACTGGCCAAAATAAGAGGAATATCTACAATAAAGCACCTTTTTGGCTCAAAATTTATATTTCACACACTACATCACTCATTGAAATTGATATCCGGATGAAGGTACTTTAATTATCCATCTGTTGACACCAAATACATGGTGACTAGAGGTTTTATTTACAAGCTATCTTTAAAACTCAATGTAAACACACCAAACAGGTCCTTAATACACTAATGCACCTATATGCATACAGTTAATACACGTGTGGGCAAAAATGTTGTTTTTGTGGAAATCAAATCAATAACTTTGCTGGGTTGCTATAACTTTTTATTGAAAAGATATATAAACCTCTCCCTCGCACAGGAAATTGTTTTTGTACATAAGCGAATTCCTGGAGATTTATGAAAAAATGCACTTTTCTGATTATGATATATGGAAAATAATGTTTTTTGATAAAATTCAATTTTTCGAGGAAAATCATAAAAATCATGTTTTTTACTTAAATTTGCGATGTTAATTAATCCCAAATTCTTTTAAATTGGTATCAAAATGTAGATAATTTAACTCTCTTTCATATGACACCAAACTATTGGTGGTCAAAGATTCCCTTAAAATATTATTTACAAAATACAATTTTTTGTCAAAAGGGCCGCACCCACCACTTATAACATGCCTGACAGTCAATTTGGTATATGGAGCTATGCGATCTTTACATCTGTGCACATGAAAATTGGTTTCCTTTCCAGCTAGGTTGACCCCCTGGCTCCCGTACTACAACTTTAAAAATTCATAACTTTCATATTTTAAATCGGATTTTAAAAACCAAGGGTGGACTTCCCCTGCACACGTTCTCAAACTTCTCACTTGACTGTTTGCGAAGTTATAGTGCGAGGAACTGTTAGTACAAACAACAGTGGTCAAATATTCTCGCTTCATTATCTGATGAGTGAACTAATATTTATATTTGAAGAGTTTAATTCCAAAAGGGGCTAAATTCAATTAGGATTTTTTTGAGTAATAAAACAAAATCTTGCCAAAGAATGGAACTAGTCTGGACTTACTTCTAGTTCCCATTAACAACTTTACCTAAATATTAGTAATACACATATTTACATGTATATCTTGTATATTGAATATTGATTGATTGATTGATTGATTTCATTCGCCAGGTCTACAACATACAACAATATAAAAGAATAACAGATCAAAATTAAGTCAGCTTGAACAGGATAACACACGAAAGCTCGAGAGCTTATTTCCAGTGGAATGAAACGAGTTTGGATTTAGCAACTTTTGGAGTGAAACGAAAGTTTGCTATCAAAAATGTCTACTTTCGAAACATAGTTTCAAAATGCAATAAAGTAACATATTCATCTAAACAAAAAATCAACTTCGGTCAAACGCGGCTTTAGCCCCATTTGGAATTAAGCTTTTCATTTACCAACATGCTCAAGAATAGAAGGAAAACGCCCTAGGCACTATAAATTCTTTTCATAGCAAACAAACGGGGAAGGGCCTGAACAAATTGACTATAATTATGAGAGGAAACGCAGACACAAAACTATTTTGTTGTTGGATAAACAAATATTGTTCCTTTCTTTTCAAATATGAAGTATACGATCTAACCTTGTGAAATTAACAAAAGTAAAAGAAAACACAAAAGAGCAAAGTGACCGAGAGTTTTTGAAAGGTGTCCCTTTCAAAAACGCAATTCATGGCCTTGATACTAAAGTTCTGGCGAAAGAAAAGGCGTTGTTTAGGCTTATATGCTACACATATTGAAGCAAGGCAGGAGTAGGCGATGATTATTGATGAATGCCAATTGCTGCTCATAATTATAAAGCTCCGATTTTGATGTGCTATTAGAACCTATAAACGATAGCATACATTATGTTAAGAATGTCATAACTCAACGTGCTTTCATTTCTAGATTAAAAGATTAAAATAAATACTACAAGATTATATTTTCTACAGCTGTTATTTTTGTTCTTCTTCTCTTTACCTCTTCAGAGGGACTTTATTGTCCATTTCAAAATACATATATATATATATATATACAAAACAAGTAAAATGAAACATATGAATTATATACAAGATCAACGTAATTTCTTAAAACGATCAATATAACATTTATAATACTTTCTTAACTTCTTCATTATCGAACTATCTTATATTTTCTTTGTATTTAAAATAAAATTTTAATGATGAAATAAAATTATTTATTAACCTCTTTGGATTGGTTGGTACTTTCCCAAAGTTCCGCTTTACGTAATCCTTGTACAGTGCGTCCCAGAAAAAACGAAACCGAGAATTATCGATGTTTTATCATAACTTAATCACAATTATAATTGATAAATGACAAATATTTGTAAAGCTTAGTCCTCCTCTTTCATATGATGCAAATCATATAATGCATATTTCACGCATGAGTGATCAAAACGAATTTGAAGAGACGAAACCAAAAAGTCATATGGCGGAGGTATCTAAATTTCAAAGAGAAAATCACATTTCTAGAAAGTTGAGTTTCTGTCCTTTCATATGACACCTCAATCAAGAAAAATGAACTAGGAATAACAATGTTCTGTTCGTTTAAAATAGTGCTTGCATTTCCACAATTTTATTAAACGAATTCGTTTTCACTGGCTGCTTGCCGTAGCAGCAAACGGAATTAACATTTTTTTCATTTAATTTATTTTCCATTAAAATTCAAAATAAAATACATAACAAATTAACAACAAAATAAAAGACTTAACTCCGTTTTGTTGACAATCAGCCGTATAGACGAAAGACTTCATTCAATTCAATATCATATTTTGTCGTATCTAATTCTATCATTTTCAGTACTTTTGTTTTATTCCAATTAATCTTTGGACCTGCAAAATATTCATAATCGTCTAACTCCTTCATTATCATAACATATTATGATAATTCCGTTGAATTAACAAATAATGTGGTATCATCTGCGAATTGTGCTATCTTTACTTCGCTAACCCTCTGAACTTCTATATCTTTGGTTGTAATATTTATCCCTCTTATTTTATTGTTTTCTCGAATTTTATTTGCTAATATTTCTGCCACTAAGATCAATAATTGTATTTTCCTGCGGTACAACGTATAGCAGGAAAATGTTGTATATGCGGATCCGTTTAATGATTACGTAATGGGAGTGGCGAGACGCCACGATCCCGCGAAGCGGGTTGGTTTGAATAACTTAGGCAGGTGTAAGTTATTGTATTGAGAAGGAAAGGAATGTTCAGAAAGGCATAATATGAGAGGGAAATGGGCGTGGTAGCCATTCTAGCTTTGTCAGACACTAGATACACGACACAAATTTCAAGTGGAAATTTTAATACAGAACAATAGTTTGGTGTTTGTTTTTGTAGGAGGTTTAGAGATTCAAATAGATTATTTTCATTGGGACGATTTGCCATTAGGTTTTTCCAGAGCATTTGCCTTATTTAGTTTATCTCTGGTTTTTTCAACCTAGGGAATCGGTCCGGGCGTGGGGAAAAAAAGGCAAAGCCCCATGCAGGTTAGGGATCAAAATTAATATTTTGCAATGTTTTATACAATGTCAGCATATACTTAGGTGTGAACGTTGACGATTGAGATTGAAATTATGCAATGTTAACAATATTTACACTTGATATTTTCAAAATCAAGAATGAGCTTAAAAATTGAAATTATTTTGATGTTCAAAATGATATAATAACAAAGATTGTTCATGATTGTTCAAAAAGATACAATTCGAATAAAAGCTGGCTTGGTCGGTCTGGCAGGCTTTTCCATAAAGATTGTTATTGATGTAATCTGTGAGTCATTAACTGAGTAATGAAGGATGAGAATATACGAAGTATTATACCCTCTTTGTCCTTAGCTCTGTCTCCCCTCTCCCGCTGCTGAGGACAAGCTATATAGGACCGTACATTATATACAAAATGTAATCAGCAAAACAAACGGCTTTGGGAAAACAACAAAAGCCACTTGAAGAAAACAAAACGTCCATATATATTTAAGAATACAAGGTATCTGTGATGAATTAAATAATATATAAATATTCGGAAAAACTGAAAGTCGCACACCCACACCACACAAAAACGGGTATTAACCATAACGCCGCATACATTGTGATTAAACTATAGACGTGAACTCAGGATATCTTAGGGTGCGTTTATGCTCAACTTTTGCAGGCCAGAATGAAGCTTTTGTTACGCGTTTAGTAAAAAACACGATTGCGTCCTTTCTCAACGCTAAACGCCGGTCTAAAAAGCGATCGTAAACTCATAAAAAGGTGCGTTTTGGATCGGCGTTTCTCCAAAAAGACGGTTTCCAGGGAGCGAGCATAAACGCACAATCACTTGTAAGCGCGTTTAAAGGGATAGTTGAGTTCTGTTTTCAGACCGCAAATGCCTTCAAAGTGCATGGTTATTGCTCTTATTCTTATCTATGACATTTTATAGTACCCTTTTAGAACCTAAAATTGCTATGAAGGTAATCTTAGACCCCAAAATGTGTGAAATTTAGCCACTACGATCATACCAATTCAGCTCCACTTTAAAAAAAACACGGTGACCGATAATTATTTAATTAAAAATAACATTACATGAGCTGGCTAATTGTGGGTAATAGTATAAGCAACACGAAAATGCCAACATCGGCATTGGCTGAAGTACGACGTAAAAGGCGTTATTTCGTGTTTTTTTCAACGTTTTTTTCAATTTTTTCAAAATATATAATATTGGTGGTGGTACACAAGTATTAGAATTCGTTATATTTTAGCCGTCTCTGAACCGATTTCGATCAAACGAAGATGATTGTGTCATTTAAATATTACGTTCTTTCAAATTTGACACTCAGTTTTTCATTATCTCACAAAACAAAAAAAATTGTGTAGCGCCCTCTGCAACAGAACTCAACTTTCCGTTTAAATGCCGTCATAATAATAATAATAATTTCCGGTTCGTTCACGTGAAAATCCGCGCGCCGCGCGGATTATGCTTTTTTTTTAAAAGGCATGCGCATATACGGGCACAAGCACAGTCTGAGGCCGAGCAAGATAATTTTTAACCGTACTTCTTCCACATTAATATCATTGTCTTGAATTGAGTGCCAAGGGCTCAAACTACAGCGAAGAGGAACAGAGGGCCCTTCTCCTCGCTCCTTCCGAACCCGAAATACAAAATGAATTGAATGGGTTGACAAGGAACAAACCCTTATATAGGAAGTCCACGGACGTCAATAAATAACTGTAAATCGAGACCGATAATTAGAAAGGCGATAGTCGCGACATGTACATGTACACAAAAATATAATATCACAGTATATAGTTTCAAAAATACGCGAGCCTCAACTTGACCTGCCTGGGGTGTACCTGCAGTGCAGGTTTGCGAATCCAGCTGCAGAGCCGGAATTCGCCTGGAGAAGGGAAGCACAGTACCCTGTGGAACTGCGTTTAGGGTGAGCGTTTCAAAACGCTCATTCTGCCTTCAAAAGTGAGCATAAACGCACCCTATGAACAACGATAATTGAAGGAAGTAGGAATTCACAGCCTTTAGGGATCTGATGAATGAAGCACAAAGTGCGGGCGCAGATCCAGGATGTTCCTATTGATTATCTTTTGTCAGGGTAGCCCATCCACCAATAAGTAGTGGTCGTCAAGTGGTCCTGAATAAACATGAACATATTTACATCAAAAAGCACAATTGATACAGGACAGTTAAAATAAAATTCCATAGTACATTTAGAGAGATATAACACAGCAATAATAGACGTGGCACAAACGAATTTCGTTTGCAAAATAATCATATAGACCATTAACTTAGTTCAACTGTAATGCCATAGGAAAATATTGATTTAGTCGCAATTATGTGAATAAATCATGTTAATATTACAAAACATGCACGTAGTGTATGTTAGGCTAAGCTATTCACAAAATACAACTTTGTTTAAACAATCAGAGGTATGGGGCGCTTTTACAGTCAACTTTGACCAGATAGCGAAACTCGTAAAAACTTATAATTATATCTTACTTATAACTTACCATTCTGCCGCTCTTTGGAGGGGCCGGCCGAGGTCTTTTCAGAAGTATTTTTACTGACTAACATTTGCAGGCACTACAGCTTAAATAAAAAAAAAATGAATTACGACTCAGTTTTGCTCAACCTATATACCCCCCCCCCCCCGCCCCCCTCCCCTCCACGAGGGCGCATTTCACACGCACATAACCCAGTCGGTACCTGTCACTTTATAGTGCCATTTCCTTGTCTTTCTCTCTTACTCACCCGGCTTCTCTCTTCGTTTTCTTTTCTCTCTTTCTCTCGCTCTCTCTCTCTTTCTTTTCTTCTTTTTTTTCCTTCTCTTTTTTTTCTCTTCTCCCTTCTTTAATTTTTTTTAAAATTTTCTTCCTCTTTTTTCCTTCTCTTTTTGTTTGTTTGCGCCGCCAATAGGGATCCGCCACTGCAATACTTTTTTTGGGGGAGGAACGGAAATGGTAATTATATTACCCCCTGTCCACACACAACATTTTCCGTGACTAATCATGATTAGCTATACCGTTTCGCGATAGTGATACCGTTTCGCGATAGTTTTACGACCAAAATTGTAGGTGTGGACGCTCACTAACGATACGTCGTATAACGAAACTAGTCTAACGAAACGCAGGCAGCGTGTCCACACACAAAACAATTTATCGCGAAACTCTATAACGATACGTCGTATAAAGAATCATCGTATAAATTCCAGGATGTCCACACACAAGAAACGTCGTCACTAAAGAATCATCGTATAAAATGCCCCCTGTCCACACACAACATTTTCCGTGATTCTTTATAGAGTTTCGCGATAGTGATAAGAGGTCTGGTCTCATTTCGCTCGAGGTCACGTTAAGCCCCGCCCAGTTAGTTACACTAGTTACACTCCCCCAGGGGGTCCCCCTGTCGACACACAACATTTCCGTGATTAGGCGTGATTCTTTATTGAGTTTCAGTTCGAAACGATGCCCAAACCTGCGTTTCGTTAGACTAGTTTCGTTATACGACGTATCGTTAGTGAGCGTCCACACCTACAATTTTGGTCGTAAAACTATCGCGAAACGGTATCACTATCGCGAAACGGTATAGCTAATCATGATTAGTCACGGAAAATGTTGTGTGTGGACAGGGGGACCCCCTGGGGGAGTGTAACTAGTGTAACTAACTGGGCGGGGCTTAACGTGACCTCGAGCGAAATGAGACCTGGGGGCCGTTTCTCGAAACCAACTCCATGACAGTCATATCTTTGTCGCCGACCTACGGAGATGTCATGAAGTGGATAAACCGTTTCACAAAGCCATGACAGACATGATATCGATATATCACGATACTATCTCACGATTCATATCTTCATTCGATATTACTAAGATTGATTATACTCTGTGCGGGTTTTGTGCGGGTTTTTTTCCCCCCATTATGTTATATAGTTAAATGATGTATGATTCGATGTTATGTATTGAATGATATAATGTAACACAGATGTACATGTATGAATTGATTGATGTATTGAATGAACACAATAAAGAACATTACAAAACAAAAAAATAAAGAACATTACAAAACAAAATACTAGCAGCTCAAGAAGATAGTCTTTGTCACGATCCATTTGATTTATCAAGAATAAAGCAAAACAAGTTTTGGGGCTAAAATTGTTCAAAAATAAATATATACATATAAATTCTCCTAAAATAAATAATAAATAGTGTCATTATCAAATGTAGATCATCAAACGATTTGCATATTTCTTTAAAGATTCTTAAATTGAAGAAAAACCGGCGAGTGTTTTTTTTCGACAGTCGAATCAAAAGTTAGTTGAAGGATACCGTAATGTGATAGTTTATCAATACGTACTTTTTTGTTTATTGTGACGAGGAATTTTAGGCAAAATGCCTTTTCTCAGCCAGTTTTTATTCTAGAGTCTCATAAATACTCGTTATATAATTGATTTGATATTGAAAATATAATTTGAAAGAAGTAATTAGAGAGGGAATAATAATGCACATAGGCCCCAAAGGTATGACGGTATCCTAAGAAAAGACTATAGATCGACTATGGAAAACGGTGTGTAACATTCTTATCTCTCTTATTTATATGTAATAGTTTAATGATTTGTGATTTAATGTTTATATTCAGCTTTTTAAAGTTTCTGTATAATTTGTATTCTCATTTTCGTACATTTGCATTTCGCATCCCAGAGAATTACGTACCGAACTCGTCTATATTTTTCTCAAAATGATAGTGAAACTAATCGTACATTTCGCGGCCCATGGAATGGCAACAAACTGACTTGTGATGGCGCTTTACAGCAATTAAAAAGATATGACGGGTTCGGAGCAGTGACAACTCGCTTGTCGCGGAAGTTGTCGCTCATCTTGGCAAAGACGGCTTCGTGAAACACTTAGCTGACAAGTTGCGTGACAGTGGCGAGATGTCGTTGATCTTGTAGTTATGACGGTTTCGAGAAACGGCCCCCAGACCTCTTATCACTATCGCGAAACTCTATAAAGAATCACGGAAAATGTTGTGTGTGGACAGGGGGCATTTTATACGATGATTCTTTAGTGACGACGTTTCTTGTGTGTGGACATCCTGGAATTTATACGATGATTCTTTATACGACGTATCGTTATAGAGTTTCGCGATAAATTGTTTTGTGTGTGGACACGCTGTAAGTCTTGGCTTGCCCGCAAGAAGGCGAAAATCCAGAACGGGAAGTTATCTCATCAGTTACGCACTTCAACCGTCATTCGTGAACAACAGGACACGCACAAATCGCGCCTGGCCCGATGTATGTCATCGACGAATAGGCCTACAACATGGCGACTTGCATACGTTTCAGGTCGCAAAAAGCTTGTTCTTTCTTGCTTTTCTGCTTGGTTTGTGTTGGATTGATGCTTACCTTCCAGCAGCTATGGCTTCAAAGAGTGAGTATAATACGAGCATTTATTTTAGACGAGAATAGTTATCGTCATATATTCACATATAGGCCTACGTTTGATGACTGAAGGGGGAACATATACCGATGTAGAGGGTCTAGTTGTACTGTGTCTCGGTCACCTGACACGTACTAGGGTCTATACGGCCATTAAATTATGTTCCTGAACAGTAGATTAGCAAATCTACTGCATCTAATATTCATGTAGTATAATCAAACTGATATTAATGATACCTGCAAGCAAACAAACTGGGAATTAGGATACGCTCCTAAAGGTCACATGACACAAGACGTCGGCTACTGCGTCTCCTTTGTTCCTCCGCCCTTAATTCAGTATAGGCCTAACAGTAACAAGTTAGACCTCTAGGCAATGAATGAAATTGTTTGTTCCATATCACGTTGAAAACAGACAGGCTTTGATCAATGGTCAACTGACCACTGTGATCTTGACCTACTAGCCCCAAAATGTAATTGGATCATTTCCTATAGTAATATTATCATCATGTTCGAAGCTCAGTCATACTCATAGCATGTACTTACCTTAGTCTGCAAGCACAAACCCTGGTCAGTCGTAAAAGTGAGTCTGCATTATAAGACTACCATAGGCCATGTACTGTAGCTGCTCCTGACACAACCAGTAGGTAGCTGGGCTAGACTTCTCTCAAGGCACAATGATTTGTTGATTAAGTGTCAAATTAGGTAGCTGGGCTAGACTTCTCTCAAGGCACAATGATTTGTTGATTAAGTGTCAAATTAGGGTCTGTGCCTGCAGACTATACTTACCTCTAGATGCGATATCAAAGATGATATCTGTAATGTCAGCCATTGACATAATGACCTTTAATGACCCACTTACTCCAAATTATTGTGAGGTGGTCGAGAACTCGAAATTAATGACAGACAGATCTGTGAGAGGGCCAAGCAAAGAGTCTTTATTAGTAGTAACCAGTAACAGACACATTACATATCACTAATGCCGATAATCATGGAGATCAATGCATTCCCCAAAACATGTCATGTTATCAAATATTAAACGAGTAAATTTGCCCTTTAAAAACCAATTGCCACAGTACAATGTAGCTGAAACTCTCAACATTAACACAGGTAAATACCTGACCCAAATACTTAAACAACTAGAAGTAACAGTCAATATAAACCTCATATACCCTTTACCCCTTTACCCGAGATTCTGGAAGAATGCTGTGTTCTCAGCACATATTTGGATAAACCAACACACCAAGCCAGGTTTAATAACCTTATCATGTGACCTCAATATCACTACTTAATTCTTGTTCAATAAACTATACCTTTCACTTGTACATTGTAATATTAAGACAATCCAAATATCCTAATAACATAAACTTAAATAGGGCTATCCTGGTCCCCCCTTTTCACAGTAAGCACATATTAAAGAATGAACAATGAAACTAACAATATATCATAATAATGGAACAAAGACAAAATATCTCTGCTTTTAAATATCAGAATATCTCAAGACCTGAAACATTGATAAATCCTGGAAACTATAAATCTCCTTATATCTGCATCAAATACAACTTTCATCAACCAATCCAATTCAAATATCTATCTTCCATACTTTTCTTACTTCCAAACAAACTCCAATAATCTCCTGGTCTAACCCTAAACATTGCTCCTACTCCTATTATTCCATCTCAATTTAACATGTAACAATATTCTTTTATAGCAATCTGCTAAATGAGAAATGAGGTTTACAATGATAGAGGGCGCTAAAAACCCTCGAATGGCTACATAGTCAGACAAAGTTCGATCATCACTGTTTGAAGTGCCATAATTAATATCCCCTAGCTTAGCAACCAAAATACAAACAACATGCAATACTTTTAAACACTCAACTTCTATTATAAGCACTTCTTTTCTATGCTCCCTACCGTTCTTACTGACCTCATTCCTAAACCAAGACTTATACTCATCACATCAATTAGAGCGTACCCTGGTCCTGGTCCTGGGACCAGGCACAACATTAGCGCGCACGCACTACACCCAATTTTGGTACCGCGCGTTCAACTTATTAGTGTACATAACCATGTACTACAATGTAAATGCATATAACAAATCAAAGCGCTAAGCATCACACAGTTTAACATTAAATCCTCGTTTCCAATATAATCATATCAACCCATATGATACATCAAAATAATCACTCAAATCGTTCTAACACAATACACATATGTACATAACACATATTTAGCATAACAATATTAATATTTACTAAACATAACAGTGGTTCAAGTTTGGTCAACTCACCTGTGAGAGGGCCAAGCAAAGAGTGCCGGCTTGTCTCAGCACTCCGCCCTCTACAGGTCACAGGGTAATTTCCTAACCCCTTACATTATAATCAGATGGTCTTTCTATATGGTGATACTGTTACGAACATCATACATATTCATGTCTATATATTTATTATTGTTGTTTTTAAATGTGCATCAATTTTTGCTATAACATGGTGACTGTTTCTTGTTGCTTTTCTTGGTGATAAAAAAAAAAAAGAAGACATATATAATATATAATATGAAAACGATTGGAGCTAAATGAACCTAGAGTCACCCTATTGCCGTGCTCTGTGTACACAATGATTACATATCCGTATATCTGTGCAGCCGGTACACGCGAATGACAAAACGATCTTTCAGAAAATAATACATGGCCTCTACTACTCTTCATTGGCTTCTTTAGCAGGTGCGCGGACCATGTCAGAGACTACAGAGTACCGAAGCTGTGACATCATAAAAATCAATTTTTAGAATTGCTCAATTTGTGGTTCGTAATGTAATGAACCAGAGCAAAAATATTTACTCTGATTGTCATATCTCAGTCAATACTTAATAACATATTTAATTAGTTTTCTACATTTGGCTATTATTTTGGATCCTCTTTCGGAAAATTTAGTTTTTTGTTATGATGTCACAGTTGACCACTCTATATAGGCTACACAGTTCTCAAACTGAATCATCTCACCAAAAAGTTTCGCTCGGCAAAGATGTGATGGTCTTACATCTCGGATACGCGGAGGATAACAAACGAGTCATACAGTAAAACGAGTCATACATGTATATGTATGGAAAGATAAAATTACATAGAATAATGATCTTTATGCAAAAAGTTTGTGTATTTAAAGCTACATACCCATTATAATGATTATCACTGTCAAAGTGTTTGATTTGTACGGTCATTGCAATGAAACAAGTCACAGAACATAACATTACATAATGTGTGATTTGTGATATTGCAATGTATGGTGTTTAGCAGTATGCTGTAACTTGAATAGTGTTGTGTTGTGGTTTTAATAAAATGCCATTTTGTTGTGACAATATGTTCCCCAAGTTGAATTTCAAGTGTTTACGTGATAACGACGATAATACTCTTTACTACTCTTACTAGGACCTATATTTATATTATACTATATATCCATGATATATTTCAAGTATTGTATCAGTAGTGTCATTGTGATAAGGCACTCAAGAGAAAAAGTAATTGTATTTATGTACGGCGACAAACGAGAGAGTTTTCCATAACTACGTCACAATCCAAGGGTCGAACGCTAGACAGGACTGACACGGGGGGTGTTTCATCAACTAAAATCGATCTGATCGATTTTAAGATCGATTTTAAGTCTTGATGGAACACCCCAACCTTAATTGTGTACGGCACAAAGCTTTCAAACTGAAAACCCTCTATACCATCAGTCTGGCCTCGGGCCCTCAGTTGTGGTGGTGGTTATTTTACCTGACTGCTAAGAAAGCATCAATGCTTGTAAGTAAGCAACCAGACAGCCAACGGCTTTAGGTCCTCTCCGAGGGACCTGTTAATGAGGATTAATGTCTTACCAAAGGGAACTAGCGCATCGACTTGGTTTCGAATCTGGGTTACCAGATTACGAGACCATTGCTCTACCGACTGAGCTATCGCGCCTCCTCGTTTGGCCTCTGACCCGCATTTCAAAGTATTGTTACTCCTTTCCTATGACCTATGTATTTAACAGTAAATAATGAATCGTACTCGGCTAATTTCCTTTTAGTTTGACTCACCAAATCACCTCACAAAGTCAATACATTTTCTATGGATAAACTTGAATATTAATTATTTACCAAGTCACTGTCCTTTGCATTTTCTATTCTCACCAAGTCACCATGTTGCTTATATTTTATAAAATCTATTAGCTGGACCTGTATTAAAAAATGTTCTTCAGGTGGGCGAAGTGCCTCTATCATCTCTGATAATTGCCCTTTTTAACTTTACAGGTGCTCCTTTTCTTTTCTTATAGATGTAATTTGTCCATTCTAATTTAAGTGCTCCATATTTTCTTTTCTCCATAGCACGTGCCCCTAATCTAAAGCGACTGAGATAAAATGTTTCTTGAATTTACATTCTAAGCTCGCTCGTTACACGATCGCCCGCATTTATATTGATGTCATTTATTGGTCCTTTCAGTCTTTCACAATGCAATCGCATGACCAGAACTCAACTTTATCTTTAAGTGGTATTTACCTAATCTCATTCATTGTGGACCATGCGGAAATGATATGGACCAAGATGCAGTTCAAGGGGAAGTAGTTATAATAAAATTAACTAGTGTTGTAACACCACGGATATCTCCAATTCATTTTTTTTTTTTTTTTTTTTTTTTTGGCCGACTCTGTCGGCAGCAAGCCAGGTCCGTGTGAAAAAGCAGGAGGGACTTTCATTTAACTGCGAGGTGCAGTTGAAGGCGCCGATTTGTGCTTGTGAACTTGTCACATATAATAGTAACAATGTTGTTTTTAGAAGAATGTGTAAGATCATTAATGTAAATTAAAAACATAGAAGAAAAAATGGATGAATTGTTACTATAAACAAATATAAACTACATATTGAGATCTATTACAAAGATTACTTTCAAACCAAGATGACAGACAAATTGGAGTGTTTTTCTAGTTTCCGAGTGGTGAGTCAACACACTGATTACTGAGCTGGGAGACATTGCCAGGCATAGTGCCATGTGGAGGGGCATAAATTGGAACTTTAAAAAAAAAAAACTTGAAAACGAAACCGTCCAATTGATAACGGATAGTGCCATGGGCGGTCGGATACCGGACGTTTAAACGTTTGACTACAGCACTAAAACTGATGTGTACTGTATAAGGTTTTGGAATAATCGAAATACAATTGAATTTACTCATTTTAGCTGCCGGGGCCGGGGGCTGGGACGAGTAGTCGAATGCTCGAGTACCCGCACTGTTGACAACTACTCGAGTACAATTTCTCATACTCGAATATTCGGACGCAAAACAAAAATGGTGCCGTCGGTAAAAATGTTTCCCAACTCAAGCACTGTCAAACTCACCACTCAGAAAAGGGGACCAAATGTCTGGATTTCTGTTTGGACTTGGAGGAAAATGGATTATTCTTCCATCTTTGTTTTTTAAAACAGCATTGTTTACTGTTATTATTATTATTAAATCGGCGCCTTCAACTGCAACTCGAAGTAAAACTGCATGCGTTTTCGGCGACGGATCTGGGATACTGCTCCAGTTGTATGGTGGTGGCATAACAAAATAAAAAAAAAAAAAATATATATATAATTACATAAAAAAACATGGCGTCCGAGTGTAGTGTAGTGTAGTGTACTCGGGTAACTCATTACACTGTTGTGCACAGCTTAATAATGACATGTATGTACACATTACATTATCTAGCCTGTCACGATTCCAAATCAAAATTAATATTATAGAGTACACAATGAGGGTCACGTCATTGATCAAGTGCTTTCAGTATGTACAGTAGTCCAAGTGCATGCTAATTTGCTTGTACCAAGGTATAACGTCCATTCATTATGATATACAATGTACGATGCTTTTAATACTTGTCAACACACCTACAAACTTTAGTTTCATTCTGAAAGTTCATACCAATTAAGCACCATGCTGATAGGGCTGATAGACTTTGACAGCGTGTGATGATGATCATTGTACAGAGACAAATGCAAAACTACAGTGTTCATACATGTATGTACTTGTAGGCCTAAATCTATGATATGGGAATACATGTATATCCCCACCCCCCCCCCCCCCCCATCCCCATTTTATCTCTCTTTCTCCATCTCCATCTCTCTCTCTCTCTCTCTCTCTCTCTCTCTCCATCTCTCCCTCTCAAAATCTATAGATTTAATTCATAAGACAGTTTGCAGTTTGTACTATGTAACAAGAAGATGAGCTGAAATGTAAAGCAGGAAGTCCTACTGTCCCCTTCACACACACACAATTCAACTATTCAAGGCAAACTTGAATTCAAGACCACATAAACGAGGAACTGTTCATCTGAAATATATGGTACACAAGTAGAATACAAGGAGGGGCATATTTATACCAGCGCAGACTAAAAGGAATCAAACTAGGGATAACAATAATCCTTTGTCAGAAAGGTGTGAAAATTAAGGCTTGGGTATTATTAAGACCCGCTCTGCAAACTTATCTCAATACCCTTATGTTAAAAAAGAATATTATAAACCTCTTAAATTTGGAGAGGTTCCCTATATTTCATTATATAACCGGTATATTATACAAATTAACAGCCTAATATTACATGTACACATGCAGCAACTGGTCTGGTGGTGAAGGTACAAGTTAAATACTGTACATCATACAGTGATCCCATCTCCCTGATGCAGGCAAGTGAACATGTATCTTTCGACACACTGTACAGACTGGATGGACGCAATAATTCAAAATAAATGCACTATATGAATTCAGATTATTGAATGTAATTTTTACTCGACATTATCAACCTCCAACAGAATGATATTGGTTTTCGAAGAGACATGCATTATTGCATTGTTTAATAAGCCTACATGTACATAATATATACAGTAAGGCTGCGATACACTCACATACAGAGGTATATGGGACTACACGCAAATGTCTGGTGTACACTTGTCAGATTTTTATTTTCGCATTTCTGAGGGTATTAGAATTTAGAAGATCAGTACTTTTCAGGGGAAATATCTGCAAGCAAAGATATTCTTCAAAACTGATTGGAAGAGAAAGCTCTCGAATTAATTATACCATCTTTACAAGAACTCAACCTTCTCCGTAGATACTTTGTACAGTTATACTATAATGAAGTATACTTGTTTTGCCACTAACTCGTAATGTAGAAACAGAAACTTTTATTGGCAAAGTATTTATTTCGGAAAATTGTTCTATCATTGTTTGTTTTAGTTCGAGTTATCAGGTGATGTAACAACAAGGAAAAAGAGTTGATTCCTTCCTCACTTCTTCTTTGATCTATCGCATTTCTTCAACAGAATGAATAATGGTTCGAATACGTGTACTATAAGTTTTATTTGCTATTCTCATAGGTGTAAAGTTAACATTTCATACTCGAAAGATACGTAGTGCCACGCCGTGCTGTACCTCACAATAGAGAACCAGTGCTGATTTTTCCAAAGATGTTCAGCTAAAGTTCAAACTTTGATGATGATGTTGTAAAGAAGCGATATACAGTATTATAGTATAGAGTTTTGATACGCAACAGGAATGTTAGCCGCTGATATCATAGTATTCTTTCCTCCATCAGTCCATCTTTGATTTTAAGTCCTTTGAAGTTGTTGTTTTTTCTTCCCAGTAATAATAATAATAACGATATTGATAACATATATAATAATACAACACATAATTGATTCCTGTAAAAATATCGTCTTTGCAGCCCACTTTGTGTACATGTATACTATTTACGATGCATGACTATATGTATATTTGATTATTTATGTTTTTTGTTGTCTGTCAACTCATTTTTTTATTTGTATTGAAGTTGTCTTTTTGTATTAATATATATGTTTATTGGTGTATCCATATACCATATCTATCCCACGACTTTCCTGTTTTTCCGGTAGAGGTGTCGCGGTCGAATGGTTACGTTGCCGGACTGTCGATCACAAGGTCCGCGGATCGACTCCCGACGCGGCACTAATATCCTTAGGCAAGACATTAATCTACATTTTCCCCACTCAACTCAGTTGATGTAAATGTAAATGGGTGCCTGGCAGGAATTAATTCCTTGAAATGCTAGAGCGCCGTAATGGCAGCCCAGCTAAAGCCGGGGTAATAATTTCATAAAAGCTGAGTATTATTATTATAATTATTAAATGTACAATATATATGACCCTTATAAACCTAAAGAAAAAATGAACTTGAATGGAGTTAATGTAAATGGTTGAATGAAATCAAGAGAATGTTAATTGTCCGTAACCTATTTGAATGCGCCACTTGCACAATTTGAATGGTGAAATTTATAGTGAAATCTTTGTAGGACCTCCACATTATACGAAGGACATAATTAACAATATAATAACAATTTGAATATACAAGTAATAATTTCAAATTTAGTTTACAGCGTTCATTTTTATATAAATAAAAAAAACAAAGAAACATGGGGAAATGTCACAATTCCCTCGCTCCCTCAAACGAAAAGGAGTGGGGTGGGGACAAAACGCATTTCGCCCTCCACCCCCTGACTTTCGAATCTATGACATACTCAATTATGTAGTAGATGATAAAGCGGACTATCATTTATGATCACGGAAAACTGAATGAGGTATCGTGTGCTGCTTGTATACCGGGGCCTTGGCCGGACTTGGCTGAACAGGTTTGGCTGGAAGTAGCCTCTATTGTCAATGGCCCTGGCGCTGTTGGAGTCCGTAAATTCTGGCGATCGAAGCCAGGGCCATCGACAAGAGGCTAGGCTGGAAGTGGATTGGGATGCTCTGGCAGCTCTGCTGTGGGTCCCTTTTCCCACACAAATTTTTTAGATCAAATGTTTGTGTGCTTTGTTATATTATCCACACAAGTCCTTTCTTCTACATCATCATTTAACTACGTTTTGCATTCGTCGAGTCTGGTTATTATTGGTTTTGGAAATGGTACAAAGAAAACCTCTTCTATGTCTCGTTCTGCATATAATTGTATAATGTGAATCGCTATCGCACGCTCCGTATATACATGTACATGTAACAGTGTTGTTGTTGTTGTTTTAGTTTATAGGCGTTTGTCATTCAGAAGTGAATATTTACGCCTCTTCTCTTTAGGATTTGTATTCCTTTAAAATTAGATTTACTTTTTTTGCAACAGCAATGCTTTCCCATTATTCTTGCCTAAAACTAAGATATTAATTAGTTAAGTTTGAAACTGCCTCCTTTTTCTTCTCTCTCTCTCTCAAATAGCGAAAAAAAAACAATACAATCACATGCAGGGCATAGTAGCAGAGAACACCTCGAACATAGCAACACATATTGTACGCACACAGAGTGTACAGTAGGCTGCAATGCACCGCGAGTTCATCGTTTGTCAAACCGGCACTCCGATTACGTAATGCGATTTCAAGGTCTGTGAAACATTAGTGGCCTAATGAGTTCATTAGTAGAATCATTCATTCTTATTATTATGAGGTTTTCATGACAGCGGGTATAACTTCATAGGGATACCTTGAGAGTCTCCCTCCCTTTTCATCATTATTTTGAAGGGAAGAACATTGCGTTGAACAAAAATATAATATATTGATCAGGATCTTTTCCTCAGAGCCCTGTTAGGCCCTATATTTGTTCTGATTACAATACTCGGTTGGATCCATGAATACAGAACAATTGTAGTTTAAATCCCGTAATAGGACCGACGACAATGTAAACAAAACAAAAACCCAAAGCAAACTAGATTAGTAATTGTGTGTGTTTTCAAGCAAAAAGATGGCAGAAATTTACCATATCCATCCATTAAACATCATTTCTGTTTTAGTGTTAGAATGTGATATTCCAGTGGGTTTCGATTCGCTACATAGTGAACAGAAATTATTTTATATCTAGATAGGTATTGACGTGAAAGTTCACTCCATTGACTTTGTGATTATTCCTGTATATCCATAGGAAATGTGTAAAAAGGTGACAAGTTGAAGAGTTCGCGTGACTTCCTGAAGTCTAACTATATTTGAGATGCATGGCCCTTCGTTTAATCAGTGTCTGTGATCTGGTGTAATATTGAAGCCCAAAACAAATTGCGCTTCATAATGATCATGAAGTGACTCAAAAGAGTAAAAATCTTTGAGTGACCGGTTTTACCATACTCATTTCCCCAATAGACTGTACTGTTATAAAAAAAACGTTAGGAAAACGGTTTTTGAAATTTCGATTTCCAATCAGGCGATCGGCTTGTAAAAGTCATGGGATTCCTGACTGATCTATAGGTTTATACTTATATGATTGCAGCATGAGCTAAACCCAGGATCTTGTTTAGTATCTGAGTTAAAGATACCCAATCCCTTTAACCATAGAAAAATGCTTTACGGTGACTTAACCCTATCTAGCCCGGAAGGGGAGGGGGGGGGGGGGGGGGGGGGCTTTAGAAGCCCCCCTTCACTTTTCGCTACAATTTTTTAACGCCAAAGAATCTTGCTCTGAAATCGTATGACTTTTTTTCTTTCGGGTCTTGCGCATCTTTTGAAATAATTGTTTTCGAAAATCGGTCCTACCGTTACAAAGTCACGTGACCTTTTGTCTTTGCATGTCAGCCCGAAAATCGCTCATTTTTGTGATTTGTGTACAAAACATGAAAATCTTATTTTTCCAAAAAAGAGGAAAAAAAATTGGTTATTTGGTCTTGTTTAAAGTTTAGGTATTTATTTTGGGGTTCAAAATAGTTGAATTATAGTCAGAATTTAAATAAAACAACACTGAAAAACAAAACACATAAATTATAAAATTAAAGAAATTATTAGATCAATATAAAACATAAGGAATAACCTAGGTCTTCCCAATTTTGTTGTTGTATTATTATAATGAATTGTCTATAGAATATATGTAGTTAAAAAACTCATGTTTAAATATGAAGAATTTATGATTTATGGGTAAAAATTTGAATGTTATTACCTTATTTGCATAAATTACCTAAATATGCAAATGAGTGAATTTTTCCAGAAAAAATTGAATTACCTTGATAATCGATACACTCCACTTGACATGCATGCACATTTTTGCAGCGATCATGGGGGGGGGGAGGGCTTAGAACCCCCCGGGCTATGTAGTTCCAAAATAACCCGGGCTAGATAGGGTTAAGAGTTCGCGTGACTTCCTAATGAATAGCGCCATTTTAACCATAGAAAATGTTCCTGACAGTGACTGGGTTAAGAATTAATACCCACTATGACTTGGGAATGGTTTCCCGTGACTTGCTGAAGAATCATCCATAGCATAATCACATGACGGTTGTAAAGAATTCTCTGACTTGGTGAAAAATCAATACATGACATTTCTTTTATTTGTTCATGGTGAAGCTGTGAAGGTATTGGGTGACCATATTTAAAATAAGATAAGCTGAGTGAGAAAGAAGATTAGCTGAGTAAGATTCATTATTTCTTTGTTAAAAACATATAAGTAATAGGAAAAGCATACATAATGACAATCCTTTGTTTTACCCCTTTGTGTTTTTTTCAAAGGTGAAGCTGATTTCCACAACATTAAAAATGTAAACCGGTCACTGTTGGATGTTTCAAACCCCTGTGGACCACCTTTAACTAGTGTATGCTTATACTAAGTTTTAATCCTTCTAGAAAGATTCCACTACGTATAATTACATGTGTATATCATAGTGATATATTATGATGCGTATGTCAAGTATAAATCAAAACGTCTGAAGTCTTGTTTGGTCCCATTCATGTTTGCATGAACCAGGTAGTAATCATCGTGTATTGCCGATAGAGGGCCGCAGTCGTGACGAAATATTATGCAGTAAAAGTAATCAATGCAAATTTAGAATCAACAATACATATTGAAATAACCGAATTGCCCCATTTCAAACTTTACATCGTTTTACTAGGTTGAAGTCCGCAGAGATATATGCAGCTGTACACCATGTCCACATCAACCTTCAAATGTACCTCCATTGATAGCAATATGGCAAGAGATTCAGCAACCGAACCATACACCTTCCGACAGACGTATCATCAGTCAATATGATGTCAACAACAGTCAAACCTTGGTAGCTGTTGACCCCAAGTCGGTGGCAGTGGATATAACGTCAGTTAACAGGACTAAGTATAAGCTGATATCGCCAATGACTCCACGGGTCGGTGATACTTTACACTTCCATATTGAAGCTAGAAATGAGGCGGGACATCAGATCATGTACGGTGGGGACTTCTGGTTTGGTGTCATGGAGAGTCCCAAACTGAAGGTATGATAGTTACCACACATCAACCAAGCCTTTATGAATGATTGGTGAAATATAGACACACATTTGTAATAATTATTCGTCAACACAATTTCAATTTCTTCTCTCAAATCAGGTCGTTGTCAATTCATTTCACACTTATATAACCCCCTCCCACTTTAAAAATTCTCTTTAGCAAAAAACGACTCATCAGTTAATCCTAACAAATGGCCCCACTTCCGTCGAATGCCAACTGTGTGTAATTTATTCATACCCGTCACACTGTAACAGTCACCAACGCACGTAGCGTGGGCTAAGCCATTTTTTTAAGGAGGGGGGGGGGGGGGGGCACAAGTATCAAGTCTACTAGATAGTCAACATTTTAGGGGAAAAGATTTACCAGGAACAAGGGGTCTCCCTTGCCCCTTTAAAGTGGTAAAAATGTGCAATGAAAGTAAAACGGGAGCACATACATACTCTGTTTCTTTTTCTGTATTAAAGTCCTGTATCTTTCACTCGTATCTCTATTTCCTTTTCTTCCAAGGACGTAGATCGGATCGCCCCACAGCATTTTCTCGATAATTTGACAAAAGGTTGTTGTTACCATGGAGAGTTTTTACGACTAACATATATTATTTGATAATGTAATGATAATTACCTTGTCGACTATTTATGTTAATAGCGATTTGGTAGGTTCATTGTGCCTTGAGTAAACTTTACCATGAAGTGTTTTTACAGCTAACACCTACCTGTTATTTAATAATGTAATGAATTGTTACATTCTTTCAAATTTTGAGCCCATAATGACATACACCCCTCTCTTTTTTGCTAAGTATGTTTGCAAGAGTTTCCTCCTAATGCCATGGATTTTCGTTTTCAGGTGCCTTTTCTGCCGTTTGGCTTTTCTACTATGAGGGTGATCTGTGATTTAAAAAAAAAATGCTATTTAGCTCCTTGCGTTCGACTGCCACTTTGGGTATCAAATAACAGCCTTTAATATCACAAACAACAAGGGTTTCATGATAGGGATGAACGTGCAAAGACAATCAACTCCTCAATATCAATTTAATTTTCAACTATCGTGAAATTTATAGTTCTCTGCCCCCAAAAATGCTTTAAGAGTTAGGTATTGTAAATAGGCCTATAATAATGCTGAATTGGAAATGTAGTTTTCTTCCCAAATGTTTACTTTCTTCTTAATTTTCATGTGCTCTTTCTCTCTCTCTCTCTCTCTGTTTATTCTTTCTTCATTATCCTTATTCTTATATCTCTACCATGCTGTATTTTCCCTTTTCTCTCTCTCCGTACTCTCTTTCCAATCTCCTATGCAGTGCGTCCCAGAAAAAAACGAAACTGAGAATTATCGATGTTTTATCATAACTTAATCACATTTATAACTAATAAATGACACATATTTGGAAAGCTTAGATCATCCTCTTTCATTTGATGCAACTCATTATGATGCATATTTGCATGAGTGATTAAAATTAATTTGAAGAGAGGAAACCAAAAAGTCGTTTGGCGGGCGGTATCTGAATTTCAAAGAGAAAATCACACATCTAGAAAGTTGGGTTTCTGCCCTTTCATATGACACCTCAATCAGGAAAAATGAGCAAGGAATGACAAAGTTCTGTTTGTTTAAGTAGCCCTTACATTTTCATAATTTTAGCAAACAAATTTGTTTTCACTGGCTGCCTGCCGTAGCAAAAAGCAGAATTGACAAAAGACTTAACTTCAAGCCATGCATGAAGTCTTTCGTCTACGGCTGATTGTCAACGAAACGGAGTTAAGTCTTTTGTTAATTTCGTTTGTGATACGGCAGGCAGCCAGTGAAAACGATTTCGTTTAATCAAATTATGGAAATGCAAGCACTACTTTCAACAAACAGAACTTTGTTATTCCTAGCTCATTTTTCCTGATTGAGGTGTCATATGAAAGGGCAGAAACTCAACTTTTTAGAAATGTGATTTTTTTGTTAGAAATTCAGATATCGTCCGCCAAATGACCTTTTGTTTTCCTCTCTTCATATTGATTTTAATCACTCATGCGTGAAATATGCATTATTTTGAGTTGCATCAAATGAAAGAGGAGGATCTAAGATTTCCAAATATGTGTCATTTATCAATTATAATTGTGATTAAGTTATGATAAAACATCGATAATTCTCGGTTTCGTTTTATCTGGGACGCACTGTATATTGCCTTATAACTCGTCTATATATTCTCATTCTCTTCAATGTTTGTGTGTGTAGTATGCCTGTGTTTTCGGATGAATGATGTGCAAATGTTGTATGACTTAATTATACTTAACATAAAGCTGATTCTATTCTATATTGTTAACTATCATCTTGTATAAGTGGGACCCCGCCCACAAGCACTTTGCTTTTAAGGAAATCCCAGCATTTTATATTGTGATTTTATTGCTGCTTTTTGCCCTTGTTTCCACATTGTTTTAAAATGAATAATAAATTAGTTGAATGGAATTTTAAGATGACAGTTTTATTCTATTTTTACAAATTAGGTTTAGAGACGTTATTTTTTTCTTCTTCTTCTTCACTTTTTAACAAAGTTAAGGGAAGGAATTAGTCAGAACAGAATACATCCGATGTATATTACTCATGTATTTCTAAATTGCAAGAATAGGCATTGTTGGCCTGCTACGCTTAATGTTTAAATACTGAACTGTAGATTTGTCGAAAACGGTTAAGACATTTCAAAAATTCAAATTTAATGGCTTATTTTTAGAATTTTCACGTCATACATTCAAATGATGGCAAAGAGGCTTTTACATAATTTAACAAAAGTAGGTTCTATTCATCAAAAAGAACAGCTTAGACTATTCCAAGAGAACCACCTTAGTACAAACTCATATAATGGCGGCATTCACCATCTTTTCTCTTTGTCTTATTCCCATTCCAGGCTGCTACTGCTGCACGGGTAATAGACCATCATAATGGCACATACAGCATGTACTTTTTGGCTAGTTGGGCAGGGGAGGTAAGGGTTAGAATTACCCTTGTACACCCTAGTGCTGCCATAGATTACCTCAGACATTCATTTCGGTGAGTACACTAGTGTGTATATATGTTTTTTCTGCTTCTGTGATCAGGTACAACCGTAGGATTTCTATCGGTGCTCCATGTCAGCCACTAATAATTTACCAATAAATCATCTTGACCAACGTGACCAGTGTTCAATCATTTGAAAGGCCCATATATATTAAATGGAGAATCAAAGAAGAAAAAAAAAAGAAACAAAAAGAAGTGGAAGTAGAAGTAGAAGTAGAGAAGAAGAAGAAGAAGAAGAAGAAGGAGGAGGATAAACAAGAAGAGGCATCGATTCGTTTTTATATGTTTTATGATTCATTTATTTGAAAAATAATTAAACAAGTTGCCTTTACAACAAAGTGCTTTATAAGATAAACGATGAAGAATTACAGGATAGACAGTTACAAAAAATGAAGAGAACCGGATCAGCAGAAGATTTTTTAATTTGTATTTGTTTTAATAAAAAAAACTAATTACCGGATACAGAAAAGTTCCTTTCTTCATATTAACGGCAGAGTAAAGTAATATTTGTATATACATAAGAATGCATTTGGGGAGGATAGATAGGTGCATAGTTGTTGGATTAGAATAGTCATCTTGGGTTAATTTTCATCCCGTGAAGACATTACAATAATGTCGTTCAAGAAGCCTTTAATATTCCATTTTAACCATGAAGTAGCTTGTAGGTTTACAGTCTTGAAAACAATTCTCAAGCATCAATCAGAAGTGAGAGTTATATCGTCTTCACAAGAACCCTGCTAAAACGATTGTCCATCATCATTTGACACATCATTGTAGATCATCAGCATCTCATAATCAACGAAATGCTCATTGCTGATAAGAGCTTGACGTGAGACCTAATCGAGTATGGCAAACATTATTGAACTAATTAATATTTAGATTGATTATAACTTGTTATGAATGCTTACCTACAGCCACGCTGAGAAGAAGGTGCTATGGAACGGTATTTTCTCCTCTCGGACCGTGAAAGAGAAATCACTATGTTGGATCAACCATCATGGCAACATGTCCAATACATGTGTTTATCTGCCGCAGAGGGCGCTGCATCACACACAGCTTATATGCAATCCACCCGCTTCTCTACCTTGTAATACCCTGACAGGTGTGGTTGGAGCAACTTCATATGCATACCAGTTTCAGCGGGTGCTTACTCCTGACGTAGCACACTTATTCACCAGGTAAATACGAGTTTATATCAAAACACGTTGTCATTCAGTCTCTAAAGCTTTGTACTAAGACCCACATCCCAAAGTCGCACAAATCTTGTAATACTCTTGCAAAATTGTTATTGCGTGGTATAATCTTCGGAAATGAGAGACGATTAAAAAGTGAAAACGGTATGAGTGATTTTGAAGACCTAGAACATTAATAACAGCAATAACAACAAATGAGAAAGTAGCACAGTTCTGTCTACTGTAATGAAACGTACCTTTAACAATGAGTGATATAAGACACCAAAGAAATTCAGATGGTTGGGCCTATTCCAACGAACCGACCTATTCCCTGCATTTTATGAAGTAGGAAATAAGAAGAAACAACAGCACACAACCTGCCAATGAAAAGGATACTGCAATGTCCCCTTGTTTGGAGCTTTAGAAAGTTTACAATAACATTTGATTATTTATTTTATTTACTTGCATATAGAGCCTTTGTGAATGTACCGCTGCCGTTTGAAAAACCAATGACCATCCAAGGTAAGAGCAGTGAAGTCGATGCAATACCTTTCTGGATTAGAACCTGCAAACATCGTCATGCATGGCGGAAAGAGTGGGACAGGGAACAAACCAAAACAAAAATTGACGGATTATCGATATTGTGATTTGTGGAATGGTTGCAAATTGCTTAACTTACATTATTTTACGTCACCGAGTCAATAGAATTGGTGGTCATACAACATCTACTCTAACAATATAAAAACGAGAAGACATGCAAAATAAGCTTGGAAGCTGGTTTCCTCAGGCATACTAGTATAACCCAGTCACAACGAAGACAGAACAAGTCAGAACAAGACTAGACCGACAACAGACAGAAGAAACAGTTGTATTACTCCGAAGAACAAATAGTCCATCGGTTTAGTGGTGTGACTGAGGAATAAGAAATATGAGGGAAGATGTTTACAAGATAAAAGATTCATTTAATGTTTTATGTAGCGAATAATTTACAGGGCCAGCGGATTGGACGTTTGGCTTGTTGATATGAAGGCAGTGGGATTGAGTTCTGGAGACTGGACTAGTGACATGTTCCTTTGATAAGGAAGGCGTTCTCATATTCCATTGTCATACTTTGAATTTTCTTGTGTCGATATTGTCTTGTGTAGAATGAGGGCAACTATGATTATTAGTTTATAAATATTTTAAAGTCGAAGGAATTCTCCCAAACCCTCATTAATTTGGCATACTGTTAACGTTTCAAATGTTCTGCTTTTAACAAATGCTGTTGGCAATGAATCCTCAAGCTATATTAAATATTGTTGTAGAACCATAGAAGAAACTATTAATACCAAACATATAACTGTATATTTATTCTGTCAGATAAGTCTACACTTGAAATAGATTATCCATATCTCAATTTAGTTTTTATTTCAAAACTTTTTCAGAAACGGTAGGTGGAAGGGCAATCCTTGATCCGCAGCTGTACTCCCTACCCATCTGTCAAGCAGATCTCTCTCGTGCTCTTTCCGATGGCTTTTGGTACAACAACCACTGGCAATCGTTGGTTTGCCAACCCCGTATTCAATTCTCTAAAATGAATATCCAGAATTGCTTGCGGGGACAAAATATTTACCTTACGGGAGACTCCACAACACGCCAGTGGTTTGCAGAAATAGCGAAATCCTTGGATTTAAGCAGTGCGGCAGACCGACAGTTTAAAGACAAGTCTTTTCACTTATTCAGGAAAGACATGAAGAGCAACATCAGTCTTGAGTTCATCTTTCACCCCCTCTCTCTTCATCCATCTGCCGTGTTTGTTAATTTCTCTATTGTGCGATTTGAAGCAGACGTCTTGCATAGCCTAGCCAAAGTCCCTTGTCAAAATGCAATAGTGGTCATTAGTCCGTGGGCACATTTTCCCAACTATCCATGGGGAAGCTATGTGGACTGGTTAGAAGGCATACGTGACGCTTATTCCTACGTCAAGAGAACTTGTCCTAATATAAAGCTTGTTGTTAAAACACCACATCCTGTCAACATGCAATGGGAGATGAAAGCTCGTGATTGGATGTTCTATCAGATGAAAGAAGCCATGTGGAAAGTCTTTCAAGGATCGGGAGCTTTCTTTTTGGATGTCTGGGACATGAATCTCTCTTATCCCTCAGCATCTATCAATATGCATATGCCAAATAATGTCATCCAAGAAGAAGTATCGCTCTTCCTCTCTCATGCTTGCCGAGGATGATGTGTGTGTATTTTATCTTTCGAAGTCGATTTTATGTAATTGTAAATATTAAGTCTCGTATGCCAAATTTACAAATAGGTAAAGCATTTCTACTATCCTTTGTCTAAAATATATAAGCCCGTATATTTGCCTATTTATTGTTTTACTTTCATAAACTGTGAGGAAATGGTATTCAATTGAATTTTAGTAAATAAGCGGACATTGTTTGAAATTTGTCTTTCAATCAAATCTGTGCTTTAACTCAATTTTCACTGGAGATGCTAGTACTTTTTACACTGATTATGTATCTTGTTTTGAAAAAGAATCTGTACGGGTTATGTGCAATGGCACATTGTCCATATGTGATACAATCTATAGTCGCCTGTCTTATGATATCTGTGCCATTTACTTTGTTCAGAACTCATTCTAACATCATATTGATGAACGCCAAAGTTACGAACAAATTCAAGATTTGCAACGTAATTCAAAGCAATTTTAGTTCATGCATTTAATTATTTGTCAGATCTTAAGTTGTCTTTTAGCGTCTTTAAGTTGATGGAAAATACCGACAATTATTTTACAAGTGAGGAGAGAAAATTCATCCCACATTCTTGATAGAGATTACGTCGTGCTTCGATTTACTTTTGTAATAATAATAATAATATTCAGCTTTTATTTAGTGCTTAAAACATCTCGGACGTCTCTAAGCGCTTTACAGATATACTATTACCCCGGTCATTTGATTCAGTGCTTGCCCGCACACACTGTGTGCACAATCTTCACTCCCTGGGAGCATTCCAGCCAGGCGTTAATACTTGACGCTCAAAAACTGTTTGACCAACAATGACGGTCGCATCCTAGCTACCGGGTACCCATTTTAACACCTTGGTGTAGGTTCATACCTTGCCAAAGGCTATTAGTGCCAAAGATGTGATATAGCTTGGTCAGACTTTGCCGACTTTGCCGCAATTCCACTGCCACTCTTTTTCTCTCTCTCTCTCTCATAAATTTCCTAATGATGATAAATGATAAATTTGTATATAAGACGTTTTAGAGTGTAAGAGGAGTACGTTTAATGAACGTCAGTTCAAAATTCATTATTTAGTTGGCCAAGCTACTCAGTGTCGTTGACGATCGAGTCTTTCGTCTTCTTTGTGCATGGCTGATCGTCAACGAAACGGAGTAAGTCTTTTGCCAACTGTTTGTTGCTACGGCTGGCAGCCGGTAAAAACGAATTCGTTTAATCAAATTATGGAAATGCAAGCACTACTTTAAACAAATTAAACTTTGTTATTCCTGGCTCATTTTTCCTGATTGAGGTGTCATAGGACTATGTAAGGGCAGAAAATGAATTTTCTAGAAATGTGATGTTCTCTTTGAAATTCAGATACCACCCGCCAATAGACTTTTTGGTACCCTCTCTTCAAATTGCTTTTAATCACCCATGCGTGAAATATGCATCATATGAGTTGCATCAATAAATTTAAAGAGGAGGATCTAAGCTTTACTGTATTCATTAAGATTGTGATTAAGTTATGATAAAACATCGATAATTCTCGGTTTCGTTTTTTCTGGGACGCACTGTATATCCAACCTGTTTCAAGATGCTATAGATGTATGATGTATGGACATGGTATTTCCCAATGCAGAGCAAAATTAAGATGTGTTAGATGCGGGGATTCTTACAATTTTGAAGAACGCCTAAGAAAAGAAAATCAAAAAAGTGTTAATTGCGGAGAAGCTCATTCTGCCGCTTACAACTGGTTCAAAAAATAAAATAAAATACGTTTTAGAGTGTAAAAGGAGTACGTTTAATGAACGTCAGTTAAAAATTCATAATTTAGTTGGCCAAACTATGTGTTTAGATGACTCTGGTTTGATATAAAAACGAACGCCCTCTTGTATGATCTATGATCATGATTTAGAAATAATTGTGTCATTTCAAACGTCATGAGGCCAATAATTTCTGAACGGTTGCTTTCTGTTTGTTATAGTTAAAATGAAAACTTGTTCATATATTTATCTTATTTGCCTTTTAATATGTGTATATATATTTGTTTACATATTGTGTATTAGAAGAGGTCAATCAGTTCTGGTCATGCGATTGCATTGTGAAAGAAACGTTGGGGAATCGATCAGAAAAGGTTGATCATCTAGCATATAAGTATTGGTGTGTACTACAAGGTTCTGGAATCATCAAAATGATAAGAAATTTGGCCCAGTCTTCGTAAAGTTACAAGCACTGTACACAGAAAGATGTATATGGAACGCAGGGGGGGGGGGGGTTGGGGGTTGAACCCCCCTTCAATTTTGTTAATGTGTGTATTTTGGAGCAAACCCCCCCCCCCCCCCCCTTTGTGATTTTTTTTTAAAAATATTTATTTAAAAAAAAAAAAAAAAATTATGCCAACGGTTGACCTAAAAAAAAGGCGACCTTACCCCCCCCCCCCCCCCCAACGGAACAAAATGTCAGATTTTCAAATTTCGAGACCCCTCCCAAATAAAAGGTGTCCTCTTACCCCCACCCCCCCCCCCCCCCCCCCCCCCACGCTTATTCAGCGCCTGGCTGAGTCGTTGCGAAATTTTGGCCCCATTTAAAAAAAAACACCCCCCCCCCCTCGAAAAAATCCTGCGTACGCTACTGGGGACTGCACGAACATGTGGCATAACAATCTTTCCTGATTTGTATGATGTTACATGCCATGTTTAGAATATCAAGGCATGTGAAGAGCCATGCTTTTCAGGGAACATTTTTTAATCTGATGGTCTCCCTGTCTTAAAATGTTTATGTACAAGTACTTGAGATGAGTAAATGTTATTGAGAGAAACGTTCTCACTTCGTTATCATTAAAAAAAAGTACTGACTATATTGAAGAAACTATCATGCGCGTGTTTTGTTTGTTTGTTTGTTTTTATTTCAGATTTCAGACATGACTGGCCCCGATGCTATACTATTTTACTCTGCGGTGAAGTTTGAAATAATAACTTCCTTATCTATAATATCATCCGATCTATCTTCATTATAAAAAAAAGACACTGGATCTGCACTTTTTTGGAGCTTTTTTTGCATAGTTTTGATTTGATTTGATAGATATGTGTGCGGACATGCTGACATATACAAGACCTAATTTGTTTCTTGCTCTGGATCCACCACCCTTCTCACCATTTAAATATTTAACATTACTTGGGAACCTAACTAACTCACGTTCTACACGTGACCCAGCGAACGTTACTTGATGAAGGATGACTTTTGTGCCAGTATATTTTGCCAAAGTCAATTGAAAGGACTTATAATTTGAGAAGGAACACAATGTTAACTGAGAAAGCGCATGACTTCGTGAGCAGCCAACGCTCTAAATAACGCACGTAGCACACAGTCACAGCTATGTCGGGCAATCCATCGCAGCCTACCGGTGCTAACAAGGAGTTCACACTGACCCACATCGTGAGATTGCAGTCTGAGGCCAAGGCATGTGAACAAACTTGATCAAGTCCAGCTATATAGACCTTACTATAGTTATAAAGAAAGTGGGTGCCCGGTGAGCTGGAAGTGTCAGTGGCAGATAACTCCGCTCGGGCTCTTGCCCGGGGGTCTTAGTCAAATATAAATACCTAGAAAACGCGTATAAAGGGGCGTTTTTTTGTTATAGATATAAGGGCAAACGTCCATTTTGAAAAAGGGTACTTCTTCAAAATGATTCAAAATCCTGCTGTACGCGCCGGTATACACTGCAAATTCGTTGTGTAATGACTTTATCCAACAGTTGGGTGGTTCACTCCTTACACAGGGGTTGGTGTGTACAACAAAATAATACACAAGGGCTTCTTTTTTTACAAAACTCAATACAACCCCTATGTAACGAGTGAACTACCCAACGAATTTGCATTGTACGCGTTTAGGGGTATTTGTCTAGCCCTCAGCTAGATTGGGAGAAAAGGGGGTAATAATTCGCTGTGTTTTCTTTTGTCGTCATCTAGTGCCAATCGGTTTGTAACGATATTATGATCTTCAGTAGATCAAGATGGATGCCCACGATACCGACCCAGACCTACTGGCCCGAATTCACAAAGCAAGGTTTGAGCTCAGACCGGGTTTGAGCTCAAACCTCCTTTTGTTTCGCCAAACCTCCTTTTGTTATTTACAAACCAGGTTTGTAAATAACAAAAGGAGGTTTGGGGAAACAAAAGGAGGTTTGACCTCAAACCTTGGTCTGAGCTCAAACCTTGCTTTGTGAATTCGGGCCACTAAGTCTCACGCCTATAGCTGGTCGCCTGGTCCTTTATATTTTGTTTTGCATAGTAGAATAGTAACTGTTCACTGTACATTGTGTACTTTTTGTGTCTCTTTTTTTCTTCCCCTTTCTCTCCTCTTTTCCTTCCTTCACTCTGTTTTAGGTATGCCGGGGGTAGGCAAGGGCCTTTTGCCCCTCGATCCACAAGTTGTTGGCGGGATTAATTGCAAATTGTTCTCCCCTTCTTTTCACCCTTTTCTTTTCTTCTTCTTCTTCTATTTTGTTCCCTTTTATGTCTCCTCTTTCCCTTTCCCTTCCTTTCCCCATTTCAGGGGGAGGAGGCAAGGATCCTTTGCCCCACCCGAACTACAACTTGTTGGCGGGAAAATTGCAACTGATATCCCCTTTCTTTTCTTTTCTTTTCCTTTCCTTCCTTCTCTCTTATTTTTTTATGGGGGGGGGAGGTAACAGCTAGGAGGCAAGGCCCTTTCGGCCCCCCCGATCTCCTTCTTTTTTCTCCCTTTTCTTTTCTTCTTCCTCTTCTTTCTTTCCCTCTATCTTTTCTCTCTCTTTTTTTTGCGGGGGGGGGGGGGGGGGGCAAGGCCTGCTCGGCCCCCCTGGATCCGCGCCTGGTATAGAAAAGAAAGTTATATAATCCGAGATTAATCGGAGGATCGAAGAGCAATCTTTTGTTCGATATGTGTGGAGAAGTCAGGCAACGAAAAAGTGCACAAAGTGCTGAGAGAAATAATTGTCACCCGTGGCCTTGAAAAGGGAGAAGCAGCTGCAATTTGCCTGGTCAACGCGGTGACGCCTCCCCCAGCGAGCGTTTACCGACAATATAGGAGCTTTTTTATGCCAATTGGCTGCAGTCAACCCGTCCTGTTCACTAGTTTATAACCCTTTTCGTTTTTAGTCGACGCCCGTTCTCTACACAATGACGTAATGGCCCCACGCGCGTTTATTCAATTTCCACTTTTTTCACCTATTATGTTATTCTTCGCCTATTATTCTGTTATTTAAAAAATCTTTTCTCATGTTATTCTTTGTTTTGCTTCCTATAATTTTCTTTCTGTTTTTCTTATGTTATTCTTTGTTTTTTCCTTCTATCACCTTTTTATGTAGTTCTTTGTTTCTATCGTTCTATCATTTTTTTCTAACCATTCTTTGTTATACTTTGTTTCTTCCTTCTTTTACGTTCTTTCATGTTATTCTTTTTTTATTATTATTCTTTTCCTTCTATCACCTTGTCTTATGTTGTTCTTTTTTTAAAATCATTTTATCACTTTCTCTATCTGTCTTTCCTCATTTTATTCTTTGTCTATTCCTTCTATCATCTTCTCTTATGTTATTCATTGTTTTAATCATTCTATCACTTTCTTTTTATGTCTTTCCTTATGTTATTCTTTGACCCGAGTCCTTCTATCACCTTCTCTTATGTTATTCTTTGTTTTAATCATTCTATCACCTTCTCTGTATGTCCTTCCTTATGGTATTCTTTGTTTCTTCCTTGTATCACCTTCTCTTTATGTCTTTCATTATGTTATTCTTTGTTTCTTCCTTCTATCACCTTTTCTTATGTTATTATTTGTTTTTTCATCTTTCATCTTCTCTTCTATCACTTTCTTTTTAAGTCTTTCCTTATGTTATTGGCTCAGTCGGTAAAGCGCCTGCCTGCCGAACCAAAGATCGCGGGTTCGACTCCCACCAAGGCGGATGACTGAAGCCTGCGTTGTGTGTTAACGTGCCCCTCCCATTGTTCCATAGACACATGCTATGTTAAGTAGAAAACACTCCGTCCCTCAGATAGGACGTTAAATGGAGGCCCCGTGTGAAGAAGAGTCACTACCGTTGCACGTAAGGAACCCATTACACTATTCGTATAAGAATAGGGGACAACCCCGGTGTAGTGGTCCACCTGCACACCCCAGTATAGTACGACAATACTCTGTAAAGAGGTATGTACTCTAATTGGAAGAAGAAGTTATTCTTTGTTTCTTCCTTCCATCACCTTTTCTTATGTAGTTCTTTGTTTTTATCGTTCTATCATTTAATTCCCTACCATTCCTTATGTTATTCTTTGTTTTTCCATCTTCTCTTCTATCTTTCCATTATCTATTTTATACCATTTTTTCTTTCTGTCTTTCCTTATGTTATCATTCGTTTCTTCCTTGTATCACCATCTCTTATGTTATTCTTTGTTTGTATAATTCTATCACTTTCTCTTTCTGTCTTTCCTTTCTGATTTACGGGGCGATATAGCAAGATGACGTCATTTTGACGACGGGGTTCGAGTTTTCTGACGAACCTCAAATCGTGGATGACCGCGTTCTCAAATTTGGCCTGTCGACGTGAGACGACCCGACGCATGCGCATATCGCTGACGTAACATCTTTGACGTCATCTATGTGGACGTGAAAAACGAAACCCCCCTAATGATGCCCCCAGCCCATTATCGCTAAATTTGTCTACATGTCTTGTGAGCAATCGAAGCCGACCTATAAAGCAGGTGATAACGCGCCCAAGATCACAATAGCGAACCGACATCCCGACTACGCTTACGCCCCCGGCATTGAAAACAAAGCGTAATCAATGAGTTTGCCCTTTCAGAAAATATATATAGTTCATTGCTTGACCCATTAGTGTCTAGCGCACAATGTCAACGGTCTTCTGTGTATATTGGACCGGATCTGTTCAATTCGTTCAAATATTTGTTTTGATATTTACTTCATATCTTTAAAAAGGGATGTGTGAGTTTGTGCATTCTATGTCGGGCGTCTCCTGTATAGCCAAATATTTGAACACGTTCGTTCGACAAAAAGCTACACCTGCCTGATAGCTTTATACAAAAAAAAAAGAAACAACAACACAATTTTCTCTATTAAATTGTGTACAGAAGGTGTGCTCTGGTTTACTCAAAGTTGAAAACAATCAACCACTGCTTTGACTCGATCACTCTTATCCAACAACATGTATTATGTGTCATGAATTTTTTAGTGCATTAATAATAAGAGCTCTTTTTCAAGAGTATTCACCTATTTGAACGAATAGAGCAATTTCCTTCCTGATATCGTTTCTTTAGTGGCTATGGGAATTTCTTGTTTCACGTACGTTAGATGATTGTGTCTTTGCTGTATAATTTCAAAGATACTTATTGTTTCTAGCGCATCGATTTAAATTTCGCATTTATTCTTTTATCCGAATCCCTGCCTTTCAAGAAATATATTTTTAGGGTTGTCACAAAATAATACCCAAACTGCGTGTCGCTTTGCATTAAATTATTGATTGACTAAGTATGCTTTTAAAACCTACATATATATTGCTAAATATATTACTCATTGCGGATATTTTATCGAAAATAATATCGCTAGTGACATTCGTTTGTCTCGCAATGCATGGTCAACAAGGGATCTAAAAGAACACGACGTTTCGTGCACCGCTGCAAGACTTCGTCAGGTGATAAAATACATTGTAAGCAAGCGTGTTTTATACTTGCATATACTCGAATGTCACTATAGCGATATTATTTTCGATACATATATATTATTCACTAGTTTACGACTACATGGTACACGTGGGTGTCGAATTGAGTGTATGCATGCAGTGTAGGGCCTGGAAAACATAAGTATTTCCCCTTTCATATTTTGATCAAAACTTCTGTCATCATCATTACAATTGTCATGGGCCCAGCCGATGCTCCGTGTCGCTGACGATCAGCCATGCATCGAGTCTTTCGTCTTCTTTGTGCATGGCTGATCGTCAACGAAACGGAGTCTTTTGTCAACTGTTTGTTGCTACGGCTGGCAGCCGGTGAAAACGAATTCGTTTAATCAAATTATGGAAATGCAAGCACTACTTTAAACAAATTAAACTTTGTTATTCCTGGCTTATTTTTCCTGATTGAGGTGTCATAGGCCTATGTAAGGGCAGAAAATGAATTTTCTAGAAATGTGATTTTCTCTTTGAAATTCAGACACCACCCGCCAAAAGACTTTTTGGTACCCTCTCTTCAAATTGCTTTTAATCACCCATGCGTGAAATATGCATCATATGAGTTGCATCAATTTAAAGAGGAGGATCTAAGCTTTATTGTATTCATTAAAGGGATAGTCCACCCCAGGATTTTCTTTAGCTGACGATATAGACCTAATAATACCATGAAGAATGATACAAGTCTCATTAAAATCCATGATCACATAACGAAGATATATCGACTTTTTTATCGAAAATCAGCCGCCCCCCAAATGCAAATGCGTTACATGGGCATGAAACGATCGCCAAAAAATAACCGATAGTATCGAAATTGTGACGTATGTTGCGAGCTGCCTTCTTATTTCGCAGACATTCACTTTCGCTTTCATTCATGATTCGTCGTGTCAGTGCGATAACAGTGTACCGCGAGCGAAAGTGAATGTCTGCGAAATAAGAAGGCAGCTCGCAACATACGTCACAATGCGATCGTTTCATGCCCATGTAACGCATTTGCATTTGGGGGGCGGCTGATTTTCGATAAAAAAGTCGATATATCTTCGTTATGTGATCATGGATTTTAATGAGACTTGTATCATTCTTCATGGTATTATTAGGTCTATATCGTCAGCTAAAAAAAATCCTGGGGTGGACTTTCCCTTTAAGATTGTGATTAAGTTATGATAAAACATCGATAATTCTCGGTTTCGTTTTTTTTGGGAAGCGCACTGTATATCCAACCTGTTTCTAGATGCTTTAGATGTCAGATGTATGGACATGGTATTTCCCAATGCAGAGCAAAATTAAGATGTGTTAGATGCGGGGATTCTTACAATTTTTAAGAATGCCCAAGAAAAGAAAATCCAAAATATGTTAATTGCGGAAAAGCTCATCCTGCCGCTTACAACACATGTTTCAATGGGATAGTCAAGAAGTTAGACTTATGACGGTTTCTAGGAACGGGCCCCAGTAGGTCAAGTCATAAGTCAAGTCAAGTAAGCAGTAGGTCGAGTCCTGAGTCATGTCAAGTAAGCAGTTAGTCGAGTCTTGGGTGAAGTCAAGTAAGCAGTAGGTCGAGTCATAAGTGGAGTCATGTCAGCAGGGGGATGAGTCCTGAGTCATGTCAAGTAAGCAGTAGGTCGAGTCATGAGTGAAGTCAAGTAAGCAGTAGGTCGAGTCATGAGTGAAGTCAAGTAAGCAGTGAGTAGAGTCTTGAGTGAAGTCAAGTAAGCAGTACACTCTTAATGTCAGCGAGTAAATTGTGCCGAGTAAAACAAGTTGAGTAACAAAATGAGCAATTCAGTACTCAAGCTGGAGTAAGACCTTGATTTTAGTGGTACTCGTCACCCGAGTAATTTGTTACCTTCGATAAAGAGTAAATCAATGACTCAACATTGAGTACGAATTTCGTTTGTATCAATTTTGAGTAAACTACGGTTGGGTATTACGCTGCGGCAGGTGATAAATAAATCAACATTGATCTCTTACCCGAATTTACCTCGGGTGCGAGTGAAAGTTGGATCGATGGAAAGTGCAACTAGCCGTCAATATGCATGTGACACCTGTTCTACACATTTTTACATAATAGCAGCTGTATGTTCCTTTGTCTACCTAAGGAACTGGATATTTTGTACTCTTTCATTGTCCGTCATGTGCATGTCTCGTGCATGCATGTGCGCGTGCAGAAAGATGCGAAAGAACTGAGATACACTCTTAGAAAAAAGGGTGCAAAAAAGGGTGCAAAATAAGAGTTTGCACCCTTTACATAAAAATGAACCCTATTGAAGGAAAAGGGGTTAAAAAAAGGGTGCAATATAAGATTTTGCACCCTTCCCACAAAAATGAACCCTATCGACCAAAAGAGGGTGCAAAATAAAAGTTTGCATATTGCATGCATATTCATGATTACTTTCCACGTGTTCACATAAAAATACATTTATCATGATTTGTTAAGCAAATTATGACAATGCACATCAATTTTTTGATTTTGTATTTTCCTTTGGCAATCATTAACCAATATTATTTTGTCTGATCATGTTACAATTACATTCACGTTTTAGCAATAGATATATTGATTATATGATTACTAACCAAGAAACATCATGCATGTTTAATATGTATTTGTGTACGAGCAAATTTTACCAGTATTCCTCGATGATGGGTGCAGGATTGCACCTTTTAAAGGGTGCAAGATTGAACCCCTAAAGGTGCTGCTATTGCATCGGTTTGCACCCCTAATGGAGTAAAAACAAGTGTACTTAACTTAGTACATGTTTAATTTTTTTCTTCTGTCAAACTCGAGTTGAGTCAAACAAGTTGGCCAAGTCTGGGAAAAGGAATCTAGAAATCTTACACAAAAGGTATCAAGAAACAAAACGGCTAGAGAGGCTGTGGTCTACTGCTAATCCTAACCCCTTATTACTGGTGAGTGGCTGTCCCTGTAATATTTAGGTCTAGAGGGAGGAATATCCCTGAAAATGTTCATCCCTTAGTTGTTGCTGGTCAACAGATCAATCGCAGTCAACATGTGCTATTTCTTGGTGTTACGGTTGATGAATATTTATCATGGAAAGAACATCTTGATAATGTATGTACTAAAGTGTCTCGCAGTGCCGGAGTAACTTCGTTATTTCCTCCCCCAGTACACCTTAGTTACTTTATATAATGCTATTGTTATGCCTGATTTGATGTATTGTAATATTGCTTGGGGTCACACATTTAGGACCCATGTACATAAGTTGCAAGTACTTCAACAAAAAGTTGTTAGGTATATAACAAATTCAGAATATAGTTCACCTAGTACTCCTTTGTTTTTGCAACTACATATTTTGCCTTTTGATGAATTGGTATCTCTTATATATTTATGTTCAAATGTCAATCACTCCAGTATACATTTTTGACTAATGTGTTTGTGGAAAACTCTTCCATCCATCATTATCATACTCGTCAGAGTAACCTTGTCCATCAGTCATACGCCAGGACCCATACTGCCTTAAAATCATTTAGAACTGTCCGTGTTAAAAGTGGAATAAGTTACCCCATAATATAATTAGTAGTACTACATTGTCTCGGTTTAAAATATCTTGTAAAAAACACCTTTTCGACAGATTGCTATCAGATACATGAATGTATAAAACAAGATGAGGTAGCCATGTATGAAGTGTACGTTATGTGTGTATGCGTGTGTGCGCGTGTGTGTGTGTGTGTTTGTGTATGTGTTGTAATTGGGGGTGGGGGGTATACTCATCTGCATAATTTGTTATGTTGTTACATTGTTACATACACATGAGTTATACTCGTTGTAAATATGTTACTCCTTGCCATTATTTGCCATTATACCGTGTGTCTCAAAAAAAACGTAACACTTTTGAAATGGTTGCCAAATTGAGCATATATAATTTTATGAAAAAATGTTGATATGTATGGAAAGCTAAAGGACCAACCTTTCATATGATATGAAAAAATTGAAAAAAAAATCATGCTTCGATGAACAGTGTTCACTTAAGTTAGAGGTATGAAAATGGGCCTGCGCAGGATTTTTCCTTCCAATTTTGGACAGGTAAGTTACTTTTAGCATACAAAATAAGTTTGATATGAGATATTCATGATCGATGGATTAAGAGTTAAAAGGATGTTTTGAATACCAGTCCTTTCTCTCTGTCATTTATCAATCCCCAAACACCACCCCTGCCACACACACACACACACACACACACCAACTTCCACTCCCATCTTATTGTATCATTGATCTGGTAGATGTGAACAGGATGAAGGAAGAATGGGAAAATGTTAAATTGAAATACCGTATTCAAAATCATAATTGACATTATGCAACCCACTCTCCTCCCCCCCACAACCTTTTCCCATCCCATCACCTACCCCTTGCCTTTTCTTTATCAGTTTTCTTCCGTAAGTTTGGTGGATCATCAATCACATTTTATTCAGGTTTTATGAATGACCCAAACATGTAATAGCTAAGTACATCATTCATTATGCATTGAAAATACCAGAATTCGAGGTATTCAAAATATCCTTTTGATTCAAAATATCCTTTTGATCCATCGATCATGAATATCTCATATCGACCTTATTTTGTAAGTTACAAGTAATTTACCTGTCCAAAATTGGAAGGAAAAATCCTGCGCAGGCCCATTTTCATACCTCTAACTTAAGTGAACACTGTCCATCGAAGCATGATTTTTTTTTAATTTTTTCATATCATATGAAAGGTTGGTCCTTTAGCTTTCCATACATATAGACATTTTTTCATAAAATTATATATGCTCAATTTGGCAACCATTTCAAAAGTGTTACGTTTTTTTTGAGACACACGGTATATCTAATGTATAGTCTACTGTGTAAAGGGGCCCCGTTCACAAGCTGTGCTTCACTGGCGTCCCAAACCTATCATTCTTGTGTTCCTTGCTGTTATATCTTGTGCCATTGTTAGGTGATACGTACATAGATAGACGTATCACCTTTTGATTTCGTCAAGATTTTTCTTTTTATTCTTCCTCGAATTTGTTCGCAGGATATCTCAAGACTGAATAAAGCCATTATCATTAAACTTGCTATGATGATAGATATTAGTCTAACTTAGAACTGCATGACTTTTCAGTGACTCAAGGTCATCGTGACGTCATCAAGGCGCCATTTTGTGAAAATCAACTTATGATCATATCTTTATAATAACGGGTAGTCATTTCTCATTCGTATTTATCAGGATTAAGATCAATATCTGTCCGGTCAATTTCACGTCATTAAATGCGCGCAAACATGCGCGCGTAAAATTTAAAATTGCTCAAAATCGTCTTAATTTTTTTTTGCATACGATTTATGCAATTATAAGCATTTCATAAAAAATCGCGCAAACGCGCATTTTTGCGAGTTTTCGTTCGTCACGGCCGAACGCAAGCAAAATAATTCCTCCCCAATAATTTTTGACAGGATATTCCTCATAATTTTCCAAACAATTTGATAACATGTTTATCTCTTTATCACTATTAATAACGGAATGAGCGTCCATTCAAAATAACTGTCCGTACGCGCGAATTTTGTAATACATAGCATATATGGGCAAAAACATGCCTATAACAAGTCCATTTAGCCCTTTGGTACGTTTGTTTACCGCCAATTTGTATTCATATTTAGAACGAGTATGAGTTGGAGATATGATTTCATGTCTCATTTGGCCATTACGTATATTTAGACACTATCATATTGACCTTGGAACTCAAAATACGAATTTGCATATTATGACGTCAGCATATTTACGGAAAATGATTGTATCTCTGCATAATATATTGATCAATTTTCTTCTAAATTTTGATACGGTGTAGCTAAGAAAATTATCTACAAGATCAACGTACATTATTTATCCTTTTGAAGACATCATTTCAGTAAAAATTTCAATTAAAGGTGACATGTCAGATTTGTCTTAGTTTACGTGTTAGGCGTATGGGGGTGACTTTTTCTGAAATCCTGATTCTACAATTCTCTATTGAATACCTTAAGGGGGCGCTATACGACTTTTAATCATGGTCACTATCGTTTCAAACCAAAACAAAACATCATCATCTGTCGTCATTATCGTATTTATGAACATTATCATTAGATCATCATTGGCACACTTTCATGATAAAAAAAAGTAGCATACGTATCACCTAATTCGTCAAAGTGACGAATTAAAGTCTAGTTTATGTCTAGTTTAAGCAATCCCTAATACTGATAACGAATTATCATTCTCGAACAATGTCCAACGCTCATGAAGCGTTGGTAAACAAATTAATGTAGTACCACAAACTATCAAAAGGAAGGGTAAACTACAGTCATAGTCAGATCAAGGTTCATTTGTCCTATAAAGTCTCGTTAAATATCAAACAAATATGATCATTCGACAATAATGAGCATTTTTAACGACTTCCCTTGAAAATTGAAAGTCTAATGACATATTCTGTAGTGTGGTTACAATTAATAGTGCCTAAAAAAAAAGACCAAGGAAAACTCAAAACCATTGTCAAACAAGCAGACGAAATAATAGATAGACCCATGGATTTTGATGAGGTTTAATAATAATAATAATAATAAAAACCTTACTTATAAAGCGCTTACCACTGAAGTCTCTAAGCGCTATAACACACAAAATAGACTGATATACAATTACATCTTAAACAAAAACTGTTTGTAGCAACAGAGCAGAGTGTACGGATGTCAAGGTGTGAAGGGATCCAAGTCACCCTCTGAATGGAAACTATGTCAGGCTAAGAAGTGGTAAAAGATGGCAGTCGAAGAAACTTATTTGTACAAACCTAGATTTGAAACGCGTCGAAACGCGTCATATGACGCACATAAACCTAGGTTTGTCGACAAACCTCCTTTGTGCACCACGTTAGCAGCGAGCAATAAGTTATGTTTTGTTTTGCGGGGTTAAGATTCCCAACAGGATAAAGCCACTAAAGACATAATTAAGCAGTTCCACAGATATTTAGGGGAAGTGTTGCACAAAGCAGAGTCACGCATTAGACTTGTATACAAATTAAATATTGAATTATGGAACGCCATCATGAAATCCATTGCCCTCTTTGTGCAAATTAAAAAGTAATCCTCTACCAAAATAAAGTAACATAAAATGAAAACAAGTAGGTATCAAAACGATTGAGATCATAATCTGTATTTTCAGTAACTATTTATAAAAGTTTAAACTACCCGAACCGCTTGAAGCGTTGTGATCCAAAAGGTCAAACAATTATATTTCGAAATACATCGAGTTAATGATGACCTCAACATGAAATATAAAACTGTCATGAAATGTAATGCTGTTATAAACTACATTTATATCTTTATAAATGAGTTTTCAACGTGAAATACATTGTCTTTCCTGAAAAGGGAAAACCCATCTTTCTCCAGCAACATCTCCGCAAGTCAACATAAATATTTATATTGTGATTCATTATTACAAAGAAAATATCATCTTCTTTCTTATTCATTGAACAAGACATTGGGGATATATTGAGAATTATTCAGCAGCATACTGTTTGCAGGCAGGTACCTCAGCCCACGGTCCATCTAGTGAGCTATAACATGCTGTAGGCCTGTAGAAGTTGTGTGTGACTCGCAATGATGATGATGTCATACAAGGTGATGTAAAATGTGTCAAATGAATAAAGAAAGATATTGAAATATCTTTCCAAAAATTATTATCAATATTATTTGTTTGCATTGTGCTTAAACGGAATTGAATTACATCACTTCTGTGCGCTAACTACTTTTGATATCTCTGACTTGAAACCTTTCCAATTCATCCATGCGTGGAAATATCATGATATACTTGGTACCATATGAAAGAGGATGAATTGAACTTGTTACATGAATTAATACGAATTTATCAGGACATAATTTAAGATTAAATCTCGATTAATATTATATATATATATATATATATATATATATATTAATTACAGACACACACTGTTTGATTGCCCTTTTAGAGGGCGTTCCATGGTTAATTAAATAAAGACGTACGTTGTACTACACATTACAAACAGACATGTCGAGGGCACGTAGATATGGAGTGGTTGGAATTATTTGTCTTATTATTATGTCAGTGTTGGGAATGTATCTTGACAACGTGGTAAGTAATTGCAAGCTTATAAACAACGATTTTATATAATCAGTAGGATTTGTAGGAAGATCCATACGATATTTCATGGGCGTGCCATTTTCTTGTCATTGGCCGTAACTGTGAGTGTGTGAGTATTACGAGGGTATCACTTGTACAATGGGGGTTCTTGACAGTCAGTACACTAAACAAACACCTTTGCCTCCGGAATTAACCAAACAATATTCGTCAAATAGCCACAACCATCACTGATATTTGTTCTTTTTAAAATCGCCAAGATAAATTTCAGAAGATTTGGCTAAATAAAGAACGGGTGCTCGATCTGTAATTTTTGTTTTGACTTGTTTTCAATTACAGATCCAGCAAGCGAACTTTATTAACTGGGTGTAAGCCAACAATTTGTTTAAACAATTTAAATTTCTCCCAGGAAGAACTACATTTATACAAATTATTATTAGCAAAAAGATATTTGGTCGTATATGCAATGTGTACAAAAAGGCTTCTTCGTCATGGATTCGGATATACTACATGTCCGAAAAATAGCCTATTTTTAATTCGGCCGTATACGTACTTGCGGTTCCATTGTTACATGTCATTAATATCGTATTATAGATTGTCTCATACTAATGTTTCAAGGTAGCTCTAGCTTGTATATTCTTCGTCTCAATAGATAAGGAAAGATGTCGATGATTTGTATTTCTGTTTCCATTTTCATTGAATACCCTAGACAGAGGCTTTTCAAAATTTACAAACTGTGTCGCTTTTTCTTTATGATATATGTTTCCTTTCCATTGTGATAAGTGCCCTGCTTTTAGTACCTGTATTTTTCCTTTTCGCTGTTAAAATGTGCCTTTTAAATATAGTCCTATTTGCCTTCCAAAAACCGTAGAGGTTTTCAAGTCGATATGATTCATTTGTACAACGACAGCAATGTGAATCAGTGAGTCAATGGGAGAAGGGAACGATACAACGCACCCAGTGTGTCCCAGAAACAACGAAACCGAAAGTTAGCGATGTTTTATCATAACTTAATCACAACTATAATTAATAAATGACACATATTTGTACAGCTTAGATCCTCCTCTTTTATTTGATGCAACTCATATGATGCACATTTCACGCATGAGTGATTAAACAAAATTTGATGAAAAGATACCAAAAAGTCATTTGGCGAACGGTATCTGAATTTCAAAGAAAAAAAATCACATTTCCAGAAAGTTCATTTCATATGCCCTTTCATATCACACCTCAATCAGGGAGCTAGGAATAACAACGTTCTGTTTGTTTAAAGTAAAGCTTGCATTTCCATAATTTTATTAAACGCCCGTTCCACTAGCTGTCTGCCCTAATAACAAAGAAGACGAAAGACTTCATGCATGGCTGATCGTAAACGAAACGGAGTTTGTTGTTTTTTGCTACGGCAGGCAGCCAGTGAAAATGAATTCGTTTGTTACAATTATGGAAATGCAAGCATAAATTTAAACAAACAAAACTTTGTTATTCCTGGCTCATTTTTTCCTGATTGGGGTGTCATATGAAAGGGCAGAAATGGTTCTTTCTGGAAATATGATTTTCCCTTTGAAATTCAGATACCGTTCGCCAAATGACTTTTTGGCACCCTTTCTTCAAATTGTTTTTAATCACTCATGCGGGAAATGTGCATCATATGAGTTGCATCAAATGAAACAAGAGGATCTAAGCTTTACAGATATGTGTCACTTATTAATAATAATTGTGATTAAGTTATGAGAAAACATCGATAATTCTCGGTTTCGTTTTTTCTAGGACGCAATGTACAATCGTAGACAGCTGCGCTCCTTTTCGACCATCCTTATTATATGTTTAATGCTGGTTATTACACTAGTCGTTCGACTGTTTGTCGACTTCTGACAAACAGGAAAGGCTGCCACCAACAAATATTGGCAATTATAAGCAAGTTCAAATTACACTTGCATTATCAAACCTGTATTCAATGTTGATCCTCCTACACTTAAAGTATGGAATTATAGCGTGGGGCAATAGTGCTGACTATAATCATTTGAATAGAATTTCATTACTTCAGGAAAAAGCGCTGTGTGTTAAATGTCGTTATGATTTTCGAGCACACATAAATGCACTTCTACACACACACATAGTATTCTAAAGAAAACACATTTATACAGTTATTATCTGGGAATATCTATGAATAATTGAAATAGTAATGAACTGCCAAATATTATTTATTGAATGTTTACAAAGAATGTCAATATTTATCATTATCCTACTCGGTCTGCCGAGCTTTTTTATCTACCAGAAACAAGAAATTGCTCTCAAATAAATTATTTGTCTGTTCAGGCTCAACATTTTGGCGCTCTCTTTCAGATCAACCCACGTTCTATAGTTTTAGTAGAGGGTTCACAAATAATTTATTACAAAAATACATGTCTCCTACGTGTTAATATTCTAGGACATGGGAAGATCTCTCATATCTCCCCTGTTTCACCCTCTCTCTCTATCTCTTCTTTTAATTTCTGTCGTGTGCAGCCTTGTTTTGTTAAGTCTTGTCCTGTCCTGTCATGTCTTGTTTTATCTTGTCCTGTTATGAAGTATTTTTTCATGTCCTGTCTCATCTTTTTATGTCAGTTTCCTGTCCTTTGTCATTCTGTTCTTTCGTATATTTCGATTATTTAGACACTTTCAAATGGTTTATGAAAATATGTTATTATCTATTTTACTGTGATTATTAAAGATAAAGGTGAGTTCTGGTCATCCGATTGCATTGTGAAAGAAAAGGTGTGGAATGGATCAGAAAAAGATGATCATGTAGCATGAAAGTATTGGTGTGTACTATAAAGTTCTGGAGTCATCAAAATCATAATAAATTTGGCCCAGTCTTGGTAAGGTATCAAGCACTGTACACAGAAAGATGTATATGGGACTACACAAATGGTGTTGGGGCTACTAACCTTGATATCCTAATCTTTCTATGCTCATTATTCAGCCAGTATACATTTTCTACCAAAATTGTTTAGCAAATGACATTTGTTTGTAATCTTGAACATTCAGTGTAATTGCAATGACGACCTTCGTCATTGCCTTGTTTTCGTTCACATTCTCCCCCATTAATATACTTATCCTTAGTGTTTTCCTTATCGTCCGTAAATCCCATTCGTTTTGCACGTAGTGCTTGTTATTCCTGGTTAGGTGCTTTCCTCATGTCCTTTTCCTTTCAAATTTCGTAGGCATCATCTCTAGCATCTCCTCCAGGTCACTACATTCTTCGATTTTCAAAATCACTCATGCATAACCGTCCAGGCGCCATTTTGTCCGTTTCTGGTCCATTTTAAGGCCTTTTTTTCTTTCATCCTATCTCTACTATCCTAGATCCTACACATTTCTAACAAATTCCTCTAGATAGTCTAAGAGATGTTCTTTCATCTGCGACGTATAACCTGACCTTCAAAATGCCATCTTCCTACTCAAAATTCAAATCTGAAACCGACTCAGTCAAAAATCTTTAAAATTCTTGAAAAAGGGACCCCTAAAAATCTAAAACTACCATAACTTTCTCATATAAATTTCGTTTTGTTTTTAAATCTTACAGTATCTTTATCTTATTATTGCACATAGCCATGCCAAATTTCACGCTCCAATGGCTATGCAAAACATAAATAGCGCACTCTAAAGTTCTGGGAATTGGCTTTCTTTCTGTAGCCGTATCTCCATTATGGCTTGACAGACCCGTACCTTTTTTTGGATGTAGATACTTGAAGATATGCCCTTTCCAGCCATATACAAAATTATATACCCTATCGCTGACTAAATTTTAGAAAATTGCCCTCCAAATTCGCCATTTTCAAGAAAATTTAGAAATAACTTCAAACTGCTCTAAAATTACGATCCTTATGCCTACGTCAATGAAACTTAGCAGACACATGTATCCATATACGTGACAACTGTCTGTCAAGTTTGGTAATATTCGCTCTTGACAGCGCAAAGTTATCGCCAAAAATGATGAATTTTCTATGCATTACGTAATAGCGCGTTTAATGCGTGCAATAGATTGCGGGCAGATGACATTGGTGTCAAACTGACCGCAATCAAGTGCCCTTTCGAATGATACCAAATATGGTATATGTTCACACATAAAATTTTGAGTAAATCACATTTGAACAAGGGTCAATATACGAACAGCCGAGTTTCCGCCCAATTATAACACATATCGGCTATGACGTCATTTTTTCAGACTGCTTTTCGTCCCCTAAACGTTTTATTTTTTTCCTTGAAAATTTGCAGTGACATTCCGAGTTGCAATATGCAGGGCACCTTGTAGCCGGATTTTTAATATTGGTCAAGGGGGGCTATTTAAGACGCCTTTTTTTCCTATAAATCTATTTTACATCACGTGTTTTGATAGGATTATCATAGAAAAAAGAGAGTGGTTTAAAATAACAACCATGAAATTCTCTTTCTAATGATACCAAATACGGCCCATAAAGTGACATAAAGAAAGAGAGAAAAAACAATTTAACTCCGGTCATAATACAGATCCTGTACGTTTTCCGCTCACGCATTACACGCATTGTCTATGGGTCATATCGGGTTCACGCTTTTGGCCCCCAGAACGATCTTTATTGCAATGACGAACATGCACCAAATGCCATTGGTTTTTGCACGCAGTGCTAATTGCAAGCCCTTTCTAGGTTCTTTCCCCTATCCCAATGTCTTTCAAACTTCGTAGGCATAGTCACTACCATCCCATCAAGGTCACTGTTGAGGCCTTTCTTTCGCCCTACCTATCTCCAATATTACAGAAGCTACAGACTTCGTACAAATTGCTCTGGATAGTCTGAGAGAAGCTCTTTCGTTTGACACGTAGAAACATGGCGTCATTGCACGCACATCGTTGTGACACGATTGCATTTCTAGTTTTCATTTGATTCTGTGAGAATTCATTTTCTTTTTTTTTCACCAGAACTCACCTTTATATTTAAGATTTTTTTTCTATTTATCCTCTTTCGAGGGACTTTATTTGTTCATATCATAAAATAACAGCTATTTACAACAGTGTTTAAATACAAAATTCATGCAATTGTAACATATCATACATAGTACAGAACATGAAACTAATGTGACATAATCACTAACTAAAATAATGAAAACATTTTTGTAACTTTTGTAACTTCGTTTGTATCGAATTTCTTTTGATTACATTTCATATTGAGATAGGTGCGAATTTCCACCTTTAATTCTTTTATCCAATATACAGCATGTTTCCTGTGCTTTTCACTTCCAAAACATTCTCTAATATAGTTTCTATAGATAATAAACTGAGCGAAGTTTAAAATAAGATTGACAAGATTCATTTCTCTTCTCTCTATTTCATGACCTATTAAAAGAATTTCTTCGTTCAAAAGGATTTTAAAATTAAACAAAGTATCAATTAATTTGGATACAATTTTCCAAAAAAGCGAAACCTTCTTGCAAGCCAGGAGAAGGTGGTTAGTTGTGTCTGGAATCTTACATATATCACATAGATTATTATTTTTAATCTTCCATTTACATAAATTGTCTTTACTGGGCATTATTCTATGAAAATATTTAAAATTAAACTGCTTAAAGTTGATACTCTAAGCAAATAAATGTCCCTTAATTTGTTACCTACGGCAAGTATATGTTATTTTTAAGTTTTTCAATTACTTAGTATATCACAAAAAAATTCTGTCTACTCGAAATCCTCAATTGAAATGTCTAAAATATCCGCCTCTCTTTGCATAGAAAATCAGTCACGACGCTGGTCTACTATTTATGACCTCACGTCCGGGAGAGAGTATATTCACGTACCCGGATGTTCCATAGCAAACATGTGCAGAGTGATACGATTTTCTGCATATTTTTGTTTCAAAGGCTGAAAAGTCTAATAAATCATAATTCTATGTACAATTCTTTACCTTCCCCTAGTACTTCATAGTATTAATATCAATTCCCCTTTTAAAAATTATGACATATACATGCCAACGATGTGCTATTAGTCGATATTTTCACCATGTAATTTTTGTTTTGGTGTTGAAATCGGCCCAGGCACGGAGTGAACAGTAGCTGTCTACCCATGCACAGTTCATTACCATACACTACAGCGATCTCCCGATGGTTTCTTCTTCCTTTTTCCCATGTCTTTCGCCTTCCTTGGCCCTGAACATCCTTCATTTACCAATTCTGACACCGGTAGTCAGGAGCAAGTCTTTGTTAGTTGTTTTTCTTAGCTGGCAACGTCGCTTTCATTCTCTTGCAATTGCCGATAAACATATAACTAGCGCACGTACGTTCCATCACAAGCAAGCAGCGCCTAGAGCAGCGGCTTGGTCTTACCTCCCGATTCTGCTCGCTCCACGTACGTTCATGCAAGAGCCGCATCACTCGCCAAAATATTATAGAGGAAGCGCGCTTGCATGATCTCGTTCAAGTTTGATATTTTACAACATAAAATGTTTAACTGGTACTGTATCCTTTTTTGAGGCAGTCACACACATCTATGATAAGTACTATCATAGTTCTAGACCATTCTTTTTACAAAACTGCTCATGTTCATCTGATGACAATATAATGCATCCGCCTATTCATAAGTGCACGATTTAACTTTAATTCCTAAGCAGTAAACTCGTCTTAAATCTCTACCAAATAGGTGAATATGAGGATATAAAAAGAAATCAGCGACTGGAAAATGTTGCTTCGTTATTCTTCATTCAAATGAAAACAGAAAATCCATCAAATATACTCCTTATTACAACAACAAATCTAAGCTCTGACAGGATAGCATTTACGTAGGGATATCACTGCCATTCACTCTCACTGAGCCCATGACTCCCGTTCGTGACGTCACGGATAGAGGCCCGACTCTACGTGCACTTCCGGGTTTCAGACTTAGATATTTTGGTAGAGTTTACTCGAATAAATCGTTATTCTTCATTCAAATGAAAACAGAAAATCCATCAAATATACTCCTTAACAACAACAAATCTAAGCTCTGACAGGATAGCATTTACGTAGGGATATCACTGCCATTCACTCTCACTGAGCCCATGACTCCCGTTCGTGACGTCACGGATAGAGGCCCGACTCTACGTGCACTTCCGGGTTTCAGACTTAGATATTTTGGTAGAGTTTACTCGAATAAATTCATTATTCTAAACTTGTTTTGTCGGGTGGACACCATTTGGTGTTATTATGGGGGTTAAAAGCTTTCTATTTATGTAATTATCTCAGTATTTGGGATTGTCTTAGAGTATCAACTTTAATTCTGTTGTCATTTATAAAGTAAAATTTATAATGGAGCAACGTTTTCCAGTTAAAACATTGGCCCGAATTCACAACGGAGGTCTGAGGACAGACCCGGTTTGATCAGACCAAGGTTTATACAGACCTTGGTCTGAGCTCAAACCTGGTTTATTTTCAAACCCATTCCACAAAGGAAGGTTTGTATAAACTTTGGTCTGTAATTCCCAAACCTCGGACCAAGGTTTGTAAAACTAGTCTCAGCCATAGGGTTTCTAACATAATTTTTATGGGCTAGGGTTTCAATGTTAAGAATTGACAAAACTGTTAAACTAAGCATTGTTAGTACGATCCGGACATCTTAATGAGCAATCTTGAAAAGATGATGGTTAGAACATCTCTGAAATAAACTTTTGAATTGCATTTTCATGAATTAATCGAACCAAACTGGCGCGCCGATGCAGAAAGTGCCCCACGTACTCACATTTGTGTGGTGCTGGTGAAGCACTCAATCTGACCCAGAACAAATTGACATCAGCTCCTGAAAACCTTCGTTAGATAAATACATCTAAGGTTGTCAAGGGCTCTTTTAAATTAACTGTAAGAGTCTTATTGTTTTGGGGGTTACAAATTCTTATCAATAAAATCACCTAATAATAATAATAATAATAATGATTTAATATGAATTAAGTTTTTATTGTGATTAATATATTAATTCATTTGATTGCAATTGTTAATTACTATAGATCTATATAGTTATTTTGTTAGAATGGTCAATCAATTATTATTTTAACTAGTTCCCCGTTTGTTTCCCCAACTGTTTTTTTTTTTTCACATCAAAATTGTAACTGGTAAATGATTTGTTTCCATATAATATTAATTTTTTTAATTCCTCTATGGCCATCTTTTCTTTCTCTCTCCCTCCCTGTCTCTTTCTCTGTCCCCGTCCCTCCTCTCTCTTTCTACCCATTTTTGTTCTCTCTCACTCCCTTTCTCTCTCTATTAATTCTTTTTCTTTCTCCCCTCTCTCTCTATTCATCTTTCTCTCTCTCCCTCCCTGTCTCTTTCTCTATTAATTCTTTTTCTTTCTCCCCTCTCTTTCTCTATTCATCTTTCTCTCTCTCTCTCTCCCTGTCTCTTTCTCTGTCCCCGTCCCTCCTCTCTCTTTCTATGCCCATTTTTGTTCTCTCTCCCTTCCTTTCTCTCTCTTTTAATTCTTTTTCTTTCTCCCCTCTCTCTCTATTCATCTTTCTCTCTCCCTCCCTGTCTCTTTCTCTGTCCCCGTCCCTCCTCTCTCTTCCTATACCCATTTTTGTTCTCTCTCCTTTTCACTCTCTATTAATTCTTTTTCTTTCTCCCCATCTCTCTCTATTCAACTTTCTCTCTCTCTTCTTCTTTTTTGCAATGAAACACATAATGCAAAACCATGCAAACTGCAAACACACACATCTGCACCCCCCCCCCAAAAAAAAAGGGAGAAAGAGAGAGAGATAATCTGACACATATATCTATTTCAGTTATCTTTGTAAATATATGAAAGCAAGAATATTGTATTTGTATTTTCATGTTTTACATAAATAATTGAGCATACAACACAATAGTAATCTACCGTTTGTTCAAACAATGCAGTTCACATTTGTAAATTTTGTAGCATGTTTATATGAAATATAGCCCACTAGAGGTTAAGAGAGGCTCTGTAAGGCCAATTAAAAGTCTAACTGTAGCGCTATTAGCAGAAAGAAAATCAGAAATACAACAAAATGGGTGACGAAAATTCAAATTTGCACATAAAAGTTCTTTCTGACTTCGCTTAGTACAGTAAATAATATTTGTTCGAATACTCTCCCCTAGCCGACAACCAAATAATTTATATTGACCCACCCCTCAATTCAGCAGTGTATACAATGCTAATTACAGTTAAATCGGGTGCATTTAATCTATAGAGAACACTTAATTACAAATACCGTCAGAGTGACAACAAATATTTATCAACTAAACATAACATCAAAAATATTCATAAATAATCAACAGTTCAACACCCAGGTTCTTGATGTAATGCTGCATAACTACGAAGTATTGTGGGAACACCAGGGAGGGCCGTATTTTGAAATACATTTTGAGGTAATTCCCGTTGCAATTGAGTTAAATCTGTATTTTATAACTTATTACCGTATACATTGAATTTTTTTGTGGAATCCTTAATTAAATAATGTATAGCTCACTAAATAGATAGATAGTGGTGGTTATTTTACTTGACAGCTAAGAAAGCAATAAATGCTTGTTAGTAAGCTCCAGTGTTAGCTGTTTTAGGCTATACTTGGCCAAACCAATGCTATATTTGCACAACGTGAATTTCCCCAATATGGGCAACAGGAAAGCATAAAAATAATTAAGAAGTGTCGACCTTCTCTCTTAGATTGATGAGGCATGGAACGTCCTCATCCTTGCATTTAATAAATATGCACTCAATCACACATCTCCCTTTTTTGTGTGTGAAGTGTTAAAGCCCCACTGTACTACTTGTAGCTACTTGCTCTCTCTATATAGAAAACTTCCCCAATCTGTGCCTGTTAATCCCCCATGATCCTCTTTTTCTTATGTTAATTGAGAACTGAATTGATGAGATAGCCTCCCGTCAGTGACCTCGCTGGGTTGTCTAATCCTCTTTGGCTGAACTAGTACAGATGGCCTTTAAAGCTCATCTGTGGTCGACCCTCTGAATGAAGAAATGGCTTCTGATGAGGCAGAGAAGGCATGGATACCTGCAAAATCGAATGGACAAAATAAACAATATCATAAACAATATTCCTAATTTCAACTTGTTCGATTTTTTTTCTTGGAGGGGGGTGGGGGGGGGGTAATACTATAGAAAGGATACAATGTATTGTACACATAATCAGGAATTATTCAATCCTCTGTCACTAATACAAAAACAATGAGGTTCCACTTGACAACAAACTAGTCAAGTTGCATCCAGATATCAAAAACATTAATTGTGATTTGTGAACTGAAATTTAAAAGCACATGAGCTCGTTTGAATTAATTACTTAATGCGAGTTGTTACTATATTACCAAATGAACATTCCTAACATGTCACATGTTGGCCAAATACAAAAAAAGGAAACAAGATTGATTAAGAAAAAGAATAAACAAATGTTTTCATATAAAGAAATAATCTACCTACCCTATAGTCTATCTCCAAGAATCAACTGTTATTCATATGCCCTAGCATGAAGCTGTCAATTCAGTGCACACTCAGATAAGATCCTGGCATCGTGGCTGCTACCAGTCCAGGCCACCCTGCAACGATACTAGTTATTTTCCCAGCATAATCACAGACAACCTGTCAATATGAAATAACATGTTGGCATTCATTAGTTATGAAAACTCACTCATTTCACACTTCAGATAGGCCGTGAAATGTATAAATTTCACTTGTTATTTATGGTAATTAATGCAAATGCAGTTGAATATGTGATAATTGCTTTTCAATATCTATTTATACAACAAAAATTGGAAGAAAATGCTAATTACCCTATATTTATTGACTGATGAAGTATTTCTTCATTTTTAACTCATGTTTTCATTGTTTATCTTGTAAAAATGTAAACAAAAATAATCTCACTTTTAACAAAACATTTCGAGCCTAAAACAACAAAATGCTTTGTGTGTGGGGAGGGGGGGGAGGGGGTACCCACTCTCGCATCTTTTTATTGGAAATGAACCTGTTTGTTTTTCTATAGTTTAAAATATATAGTGGTAATTGCCATTGATCAATTTACATGCTTCGCTTTGTTGTTTTTTCTTTCATTGATCAATGGCAAAAACAGTGGCCCAATTGCTATGGCCATCAAAAAAATATCAGAAATCTAGAGGTCATATCTGCATTGCCAATAGAAGGATGGAACAAGTTTTGATTTTTCAAATTTCCCTTTCGTTAAAAAGATATTAACAAGTGTTAGGATTTTTAAGTTTAACTATCCATTAGATATTCTTAACTGTGTACAAAGGCAGTGAAACGAGTACCTGTACGCGAATATTACTTTAATATCCATTTGGCCACTAGAAATCTTGCATTGGTCACCAATGAATTAGCATGGATGTACAACACACAAGACTGGAGAGTGTATATATCTAATGTGAAAATTTTGCAAGGTACAAAAAAAAGGTCTAAAGGGAAAGCCGTGCTGGATCTAGTCATGATGTATTCATTTATTCTCACGTGAACATCGATGGAGTACCTGTTCTTCCTATTGAAGTAGTACCTGGCTCTTGCCCCACCAGGGCTCCTGATGTAAACATGTGTCCCATCAACAGCAACTCCTGGAAATCTGCAGTACTGGAAAAACTGCTTCTGAAGAGTAGTCACTTTTTGCCTTGTTGTAACTTGTAGGAAACTTCATGACTTGTCCCTTTCTTCTGACAACAGCTTCGGAAACATCCCTCACTACTCTCCATTCGGCAAACAGATGAATGTGACACGGCATGCCGCCTCCTCACGGTGCATCCTTTAGATCGAATTACTTGCTGGTTTATGTTATTATATTATTGCATCCCCAACTGTCACTGTCACTTAAAAAAAAAAAATCCTGATTTCTAGATGTGGTGTGAATCAATTTAACGTAAACGACAAAATTGTCTATGCCTTTTCAAATCTCCTTCACGGCTTCACCTTTTGTGAAATTTAAGCAACAAATCACAAACTTAATTCTTTCCAACACATAATCTGAATAATTTCCTCATGTATTAAAGCCAAATAACAGTATTGGGAAATGCCCCACACACAAATTATGAAAATTAATGCTTTCATCACCTACCATGTAAAAGAATAAATATCATAACTAATCTTTCAATGTATGGAATATGACACAAAATGCTTAGAAATTGAATAAATTTATGTAAACGCACATTGTGCATGGCATTAGGGGCTTGCACGGTCGTAGGCAGACCAGCGGAACGGGGCAAACGAACAGTGAATTTAGGCGGTCAACATGAATTGAAATATTTCTGGATTTTAATAACGACACTAGGGTTGGATTTTACAACAGAAGCCCTTTTTATAGCTATGTTAACAATATTCATCAAGTAGTTTGGCCATGTTTTCGCCAACTTTCCCAATACAGAATTTGAATTCAAAGTAGATCTACCTCAATCTAAAACAAAAGGCTCATCATCCAGCGGGTTTTCCCATTCTCAGAGGCCTCTGCCCGGTTGTGCTGCTATATATTGCTCCAGCTCCTCCTCCAGGTACACCAGCTCATTATGCTGAATCAGCTGCATTTCTACCATCTTTACTAGAGTGAAGATAAAATGAAACAAATGTTTAAACAATGTTTTTAAAATAAAGAAATGTTACTTGTGCTTGTGACTTTGTGGGTGATCCTGGCTCTAGAGACTAAGCCAGTTAATTAAGACAATTAGAACCAGATCTAAATTTAATAAAAGCTTTGCTTGTCATGACTCATAAACAGAAATAACCGTCTGATATGGGTCATTTCTTTAATAAAAATAATAAAACTGACATTTGTTGACATTCTATAATCGGAGGTCTAGTGGAGCCAGACGTAGTCTCAGTGAACGACCGGCAATATAGAGAGACTGAAGCTTTTGGTCTATGCTTGTCAGTGTGATTCATTTTGGGGAACATTGGCATTGCTGATGCCACTTCAATTTCTATTTATTTAGGTACCACTACCACTACCAGTGTCCAAGTCAAGTGATGGACATCATTGCCAGGCCTAGGCTAGAGCCTGGTATTATTATCATTATCATGAATAGGTCTAGGCCTAGTCTAATTGGCATGTGTCATGGCATTGCTGACAACAAGACAAAATTAAACATGACAGTCATACTCAGATATCTACTGTAGGCCCGGCCCGGCCCGGCTAGGCCCAACTCCAGCCCAGGGTCAGAGGGTGCGAGCTCCGCCGCCGCCTTGGGCGTTGGACTCGAGCTCACTCAGACTCAGTCCCTGAACTCTGGAATTGAGAGGCCGTCGGATATGAAAACATCGAACTTTTCATGGAAAATGGAAAGTTATAAAGCATATCAAATAGTGAAATGTCAGTAACGTGAAGAGTATGAATTCGACTACATGTACAGGTTTTATACTTACGATTTTAAGGAAAGGATCGAGAGATTGAGAGATTTCAATTGCACTAAAATCGGGCTGACCAGGTACTATCGCAGATTGTTTTGGCGGTGAATTATTTGGATAAAATCAATCGAGCATAAATTATCTCCACCCAGTGCTGTAGCCTGATTGGTTGATAGCTCTCAAACCAGGTTTGAGAAATTACAAACCTCCTATCTGAGCAGTCTGTAAATTTTGGGTCTGATGAAACCTGGTTTGTAAATAACAAAACGAGGTTTAGCGAAACAAAAGGAGGTTTGAGCTCAAACCCGGTCTGAGCTCAAACCTTGCTTTGTGAATTCGGGCCAATTGGGTAAATCAAAATAAGCGTTCCAAAAATAAATGCACGGCAGATCCTGTCTATTTTTTTCTAACATCAAATTATAATAGTGTTTGGCTTTCATGACCGCTGCATCAATGGAGTCACCTGTTACTATTTCTATTGTACTGGATTCCACTGCAGACGGTGGACTATTTACATATTGTAACCTATTACGTAATTTCTGCAACCAAAAATTCGGGAATGCACTTTTTAACTTTGCCAATTTGAAGGCGGAAAGTAATTCATTTTCTTGAAAATGAATACAAATAGAATCAACTTCTTTCCAGATACCGTTAACTAAGACTTGTTTCACTTTAAAAATATTGTTTCTCATCCAGTTTGGAAAATACAATAACTCATTCATAGCTTTAATATTGCTATTATACCAAATCATTTCGTTTTCAATATCTGTTACTTTAAACATATCAATATATTTTAATTCAGCCCAAGAACTAAACATGTCAACATAAAAGTTAGGCAACTGTTTTTTTCTACAAATACGATACATATCGCTCTTTTTGCAATTAAAATGCAAACAAAGTGGCAAATCCCCAATTTTCTTGATCCAATATTTAAACAAAATTTTCCAAGCACTTTGTTCATCTCTTAAATATTTATGAATCCATGAAAGACGGAGTGACGAGCATTTTTACTCTAAGTCGATCATTCCCAACCCCCCTTCTACTTCAGGATTGTGACAGATGTTTCCTTTCACCTTTTCTGTTTTAGAATTCCATAAAAATGTGTAAGCCAGTTTATTTATACGTTTAATTATTTTAGAAGGGATCGGAACTGCCGTGGCAGTATGTACTATCTGAGACATAACTAAATGTTTAATCACAACAACTTTTCCGTACAATGTAAGTTTTCTCATTTTCCATAAATCCAAGGTATTCTTTATTTTCTCTACTTTACTTTCCCAGTTTAAATTTTGAACGTCAAAAGAATTTTTACCTACATAAATACCAAGACATTTTATAGGGTCTTCGGTGAAATGTAAATCTTCAACTTCATCGTCATTTATATTAAGTTTCATAAGATTTATATTTCAGATACTTTAAAATGATTCATGAAAATATTGTTTATATTATATTTATTCTTGGTAACCTACAAAAAGTAAACTATGCTTTCCAGTATAGGTTCCTGTTTCATTTCATAATGTTGAACTTACTTTGCCAACTATGTTCTTTATTGTGCAAACAATTGATATGAAATGGAATGAATTCGAATCAATCAATCAATTTGCATAACTTTATAGTGGGCGATCATTTGCAGATAGGTTGTAGGGTGATTCCCCAACAGTTGAAAAAATGTCATACAATATTTGTCCGAACATGGTAAATATTCCATACATTATGCTTTGTTACGTAGAACAAGCCATAGTTTTTGTTTTACCTAGCAACAATTAATGTATGCAACGCACATTTTGACTATTGAAATACAATTTTCTTAAACAGGTGAACAAAGATTAGTCCATTAAATTTGATTAATTACGAAAATGGTTTGCTGTCGAAGTGCTATCTCCGAAGTGGCTTAATATCAAATGGAGGGACTTTTGTCGGATCCATACAAGAAACAGAAGCATACGTTACCTGTATCAGTGAACAGATCAGACTTTATCTAACGTTTTGACTGAGATTTCGTATTTTTACCGTGCTGCGCCAACATGACAAAATTAGATTATTTTTTACATGTAAAGCACCACATGATAACATGATATAATTGCAAAATCAAGAACAATTGTTAGCGATAAAGTTTCCTTTCTTCTTCTTTTTCCTCTTTTCTTTCAATGCAAAAGTATCAAACAAATTGAATTCGTGTCCAGCAGCGTAAGCAACAATATAATGTTTAAACTTGAAGAAAAGAAAAAAACACGTCCTGGTTGTTGATGGTCGGCGAGCGTTTGGAGTTGAATGGGTAACTTATTGTACATGATTCGTAGATCAACTTTTCTCAACCGAATAATAGTCGGCAACCACCGAGGATCAGTCGGCATGTACTCAGTCTAAGAACAGGGAGAGCAAGAAAAAACCATTCCAAGACCAGCTGATCGGCAAAAGGTTTTCGATTCAGCAATTTAGTCCATAGATATCGATATATGATTTATTATCCAATCATTTTGTTCTTCCTTAGGAGATCTCACAAACTACCTTGATCACGTTCTCTAAACATGATAGACCACGTCGTAGCATAGCTACAATGCACCTGTCATCAAGCTGTGGACCAACGCATCCAAATCATACAACCGTTTCCCTCGTATCAATTGTTCGTGGATCCGAGACAATTCCATGGTCACCTAAGACTGAAGATGTAACGGGACAGACAGTTATGGTAGGGGACAAACTGAATTTTAGTTTAGAGGCTCGAGATGTCATGGGACGGCCAAAGATACTCGGTGGAGACTACTGGTTTGCTATCATGGAGGATCTAAATAAAAACGGTACATTTGCATGTGATCAGTAGCTAGCATTTATTTGAATAAAAACAAAATTGAGTACTGCATGATCAGAATATGTAAGTTTAAAAGAAATTTCAGTTATTCTTAAAGGTGTATATTTAATAGCAAGGGAAATTATATAATATGAGGTTTAGATAGCACAAAAAGGAAACGCTCCGGACACAGATAATACATGGGACACATGGACGTGTGAAGTTTGTGTTTCAACTAAATTTGATCCAGCAATATTTGAAAAAAGATAGCATTTTGAGAGCAACTCTTTTTGTGAGACATTGCTAACCGTTTACTGGTACAAATGCAAATGATCAGAATGAGAAAACTCTCTTCTTTTTTTTAAAGTTTACGAGAATGCAATGTTCTCATCGTGAATCAGGGTATAAACTACACTTAAGTGTCGATTCTTTCTCAAATCTTTCCCTGTCGGCTGACCTTTTGTAAAATTGTGGCTTGAGGAATTTTGATAAATTGTCCTATTTATTAAAGTAGGCATTCTATAAAAATGTAACTTTATATCAATGGAAAGCTTATGACCTCATGAATTTGGAAAACATTGTTTTAGATTGTATGGATTGTAATTAAGTCATAAAAACAAAATCAAAAACGGATTTTTCATTATTCATTTTCTCTCCCAAATCAAACAAATAAAACGCCCAATATGGTGTGACGTAGGCGATTGTAGCATGTCCCCTAAACATAAACAAAAGCTCGTAACCACTACATGGAGTTTATGGCTTTTGCTGTATAAGTCTGTTGCATGTTTTGATTGTTTTCCATACACGTTGTTTGAAGTAAATATAGATAAACTAAAAAATAAGAAAGGATAATGTTGCTTTTTACATAAAACTGACGGAAGAAATTATACAGATGAAAGAAATCAATGAAAATTAACACAAAATGTAAGTAATATTACGATCGTTATATTGTCAGTCATCATTCTTGCTCAAATCACACTGACTGGCCAACAAAATCACATCAAATCAAACATCGCTCATTTTTTTTTTTCGTATATTGGTCAGTGAAGGCTTTTCGAAACAAACTTCACAACATTTTTCATTGTAGTCCTAATTATATAACCATTTTTTAGCCTTTCAGTTTTTTAATGGAAATTACTCGTCCAGTCTAGTGAGCGAGTTTGTAAACACGTATTTTTAATTCAGAACTTACAATAATTTGAAAACTGGCCCAGCAATATCATCGTCACTGGAATCAGACGATGAATACTGCAGATCCAGGTTACTGTCTGGCCTATTTTCACGCATTATGGATAATAAATCTTTACAATAATTGATGGTAAATTGGCTGCAATCGATCGTCTAGCGTGTGTTGATTCCGCATTGTGTGAATCCGGAGGTGGCATTGCTTCAATCAAGAAGTTATGCTTCAATCGCCTACGTATGATTGAAGCCGCCCAAATCGTATAATTTCGGTTTCGTTTATGGATGGGATGCCAAAATTCAATGTAACATGTCTGGTTGTGGCTACATAGTATTTTTAGGGAAAAGATATGACACGTTTCATTTCCTAAAGATCATGAGCTTTCATTTGATATACAATGTCTATTTTAGTCAATGTGTACTTTAAAAGCATTGTTTAACAATGTTAAATCTATGGTGCATGGCCCTACGTGATATGGTGTAATGTTGAAGCCTTAACAAAAAATCGGGCTTCAAAATGACCGAGAAGTGCCTCAAAAAAGTAAAAATCTTTGAGTGACCGGTTTTACCATAACAATTTGTGAATCCAATCATAAATATCTTGATAATCAGACTGGCGATCAGCTTGTAAAAGTCATGGGCTTCCTGACTGACCTAAAGGTTTATAATAATCATTGCAGCATGAGCTAAATCCAGGATTTTTTTTTCAGAAACTGAGAAGTTACCAGATCCTTTTAAGGGGAATCTAACCTAGGGAAACGCACTGTACAGTCACCAAACTATAATTGGTGCTATATATTATCTAGAGAGGGTTTCTGATTGGTCCTTAAGTTTGATAATCTACATCATTCATGATGCATTTCCATAACGATGAGTGTTACAGAAACTGCTCAATTCAAATTAAAGGAAACCTCACCCCAAAGAATAAATGTAATTGTACTGAAAGATTAGTTTTTATCTATCCCTATTGATCTACAGTATTCCTTACGTAAATGTACAAGAGATATATAGTGAAGACATGGGCGCTGCCATTTTCTTAATAATGTGACATACCAGGCGAATGTGTGCATGTATCATGCATCAAGTTCTAGTTAACTCATAGCCTGCCATAAGGCTGCATGCACGCTATTGTTCTAGTGCTTTGAACACGCGAGCAAGCTACTGCTTCTCTGCTTCTTGCATGTTTGCACGCATTCGTAATAGCAATTATTGTTCATGCCCATAGTACCATCGCGTTAATCCGATTATATCTCCTTATAAACTTGGCACTGGGGGGGGGGATTTGTGGCTTGGCACAATGGGGATTAGCCCTGTGGTAGGATATGAGTTAAAGAAACATATTAATTCAATAACAGACCATTACTTTTCAATGAGGGAAAATTAAAGCTGCGAAGGCAAATTTAATATCTGGTGAAACATGCATAACAAGCAAAATACTTATGACACATTCCTTTAAAAATATTAAAATATAGCAGTTGACAAAATATATAGTATTTATGCGAAACCTTCACCCTAGAAAAAAACACACTTTATTATACACTTTACGTTCTGACATTTATATAACAAAATATAAAGCAGGTGAATGAAATATGTTATCACCCAATACACGTGGGAAGGAAGTATCCTTGATAACCAATTTCGCATAATAAATCACGTGGCAAAGAAAATGCAGCTGCCAATAGCCAAGTTCAGACGTGGCTTCCTAGTCGGTGTAATTCTTTCCGTGCAGCAATAAATATTTCACATCTGTTTGACTTACACCATTAGTTGTCCATACGTTTTGACTCGGACCAACTTGCCACGATTTAGTTACCAGGAGGGAAAATCCAAGCTAGAAGTGAAAATAATATTTGGTAAAACATATATAATAGGGGAAAACTTATTTAACATTCCTTAAATACTACTTAAAAGAGCTTGATGCATGAAACATGTACACATTCGCCTGGTATGTCACATTATCAAGAAATGGCCGAGCCCATGATTGTTCTACAAGTAATTTTTAATTCATCCTGTTTGATTTCATCTTATTATGTTGTATGATAATTGTTAAGATTTCTTTTGTATATGATTGTTGTATTCGTTTACCTGTTGAGTTCAATTGTTGTTCACGGCCATGCTGAAAAGTAACTTCTAGCTGATAGCAGGCTTTTTAACCGTGATTAAATAAATCAAATACAATACAAAATACGACCTTACATCGACCCAGTCTTACTCAGCGTAACTTCCGGAAGTAGAAATGTACCCGCACTTGTCGACCTCAACCCAGCTTCCGCATCTAAACTTCGCGAAATCTAATTTTCATTTTCGATTGTAGACAAACATATCCATTAACCATTTAGAAAATCACTCTAAGGGCATCGAGAAACTCGCATGTGGTAAACAATGTGGCCCGAATTCACAAAGGAGATTTGTAGACAAACCACGTTTGTACAAATCTAGGTTAGAACTCAAACCTGGTTTATTTACAAACCCATTCCACCAACAAAGGTTTGAAAAAACCTATGTTTGTAATCCCTGAGCAAGGTTTACATTCAGACCAAGGTTTCTAAAACTATTCTTGGCTGCAGACCTCTTAACACGGTTGTCATAGGCCATAGTTAAAATGTTAAGAATTGAAAAAACTGTTGAACTAAGCATTCTCAGTACAATCCGGAGATCTTAAATGAGGAAGGAAAAAAAGAAAAAAGAAATTGGGATAGAAAAAGGTATATCAATGTTATTTTGAACCTTTTATACTTTTTCTTTCGTTTTCCTTTCATCTTCTCTTTATTTTGTTACATTCTTTTTACCTTTCTTTCTTTTCTATCCCATTTTTCTTCCTTTCCTACCTTTCCTTCCTTTTCTTCCTTTCCTTTCTTCTATTTCTTTTTCAATTTTGTTCATTTCCTTTTCTTGCTTTCTTTCCGGCTTATTTTCATCTTCAATAGAAAGTTACATGTGCTAGATGTAAACAGAAACGTTTTTATATCTCAATGCCACCGGCAGAATTAACATCGTAGGAGTGGTATGTGATGGTTTTGTGCCGGTGAAGCGAACAGCGATTGACATGGCCTGCTACTTGTGATCGCAGTCCAATGCGTCGCGCTAATTATCTTCTTTCTTATTGAATCTCTCTCTTTCTACAAAAATATTGCTCGACAATGTTTTGTGTATGGAATGAAAAAAATATATCCTAAATCTACTCATGTAAGTCATGCAGTTTCCTATTGGTCTCCTGATTTCTTTATACTTTGCTCTCGCGTGAATTCGGCGAAACATAGCAGCTATATAGCAAGCTCAAGCGAGCAGCATTATGGTGCGTCCACGTCGGCTATTTTTTCAGGAGCTTAGGCACCGTGTTACACTCTAAAGGGCAAGTCCACTCCAAAAATAAATTACTTTCAATAGAAGCAGAAAAATCAGACAAACCCCCAAAAAAAGTTTGAGCAAAATTGGGTTACTAATAAGAAAGTTATTAATTTTTGAAAAAGTATGTAAAACTATAGAACAATGGAAATCACTACACAAATTGCCAATTTGGTTATCAGTTTATGACGTAAGGGTTAAGACACTTATTAGAAAAGAAAAGGAGCACGTGTACAAAAAAGGCTAATTATCAGAGGGGGAAATGGGGTACATTCTTACACCTAAAAATAGAGGCACGCACCAGGGATGAAAAAATGATTTTATGAGAATGGGAAATGGGCAGTTGTCGACGGAAAAGAGGCACCCGTCAGATTTTTAAAGGGGCATTTATAAGAAGTAAAAAGGGGCATTTATACAAAGAAAAGGAATAGGTTCCTTATTAAAAAGGATAAAGGGATACATTATTATCATTGTTAACCCTAATAAGGCCGGGGGGGCATCATGCCCCCCCCCCCCTCCCTCCACGATTGTTCTGATTGATCGGGAACGCATATGGATGGCGCCCTGCCGTTCGCTGACTTTTTTTTTCGAGTCTTGCGCTTTTAAAATATTTTTTTTGAAAATCGGACCTACGGTTACAAGGTCATGTGACCTTTTGTCTTTGCATGTCAGCCCGAAAATCGCTAATTTTCGTGATTTGTGTACAAAACATATGGAAAAGTAATTTTTCCTAAAAATATATCAAACATGGGTTATTGTGTCTTGTTTAAAGTTTAGGTGGTTGTTTTGGGAGTCAAACTAGTTGAATTGTAGTTAGAAATAAAATAATACAACAAAAACAATAAAATACATAAGTTAAAAAACCAATGAAATACATAAGAAATTATCAAAACAAGAGATAACATAAGGAATAAGCTGGCTCTTCCGAATTTTTTTGTCGTATTATTATTCAGAATGGTCTAATGAATATATGTAGTGAAAAAGAATGCTTAAATATGAATAATATATGATTTTATAATGGATTTTTATGACCATATTTGCATAAATTACCATAAATATTTGAAATTATCATAGTATTCTATACACTTCACTTGACATGCGTGCGAATTTTCGCGGAGATCGGCCGCTTTACGGCCGAGATCTTATGGGGGGGCCATAATGCCCCCCCCCCCCCGGCCGTACTAAGACCTCAAATAGCCCGGCCTTTTAAGGGTTAAAAGGGTAATTATCAGAGGTGAAAAGGGGCATTTATTGTATCTGAAAAGGGTTGCTGACCATACATGAAAAGAGGCACTTATGAGAATGAAAAAGGGGCACTAATGATAAAGGGAAATGTGCATTTGTTGAATGAAAAGGGGCACCGATCAGATTTTAATAGGGGCATTTATCGGAGATGAAAGGGGCTTTTATGAGAAGGGGAAAGTGGCTCTTATTAAAGAGAAAGAGAGGCACATGTTAAAATAGACGGGGCACTTATTAAAGATGAAAACGGGTAATTATGAGAAGGGGAAGGGGCACTTGTAAGAAGGAAAAAGAGCATTTATTAGGAAGGAAAAGGGGGACGTGTCAAAATAAAAAAGGGGCGTCTATAAGAGATGAACAGTGCACTTATCAGGAGGGAAGGGGCACTTTTCAAAGTCAAACGAGTATCTCTCAGAATTGAATAGGGCCATTAACAAGAGTGAGATGAAAAGGGCACTTATGGGAATGAAAAGGAACTATATTCATAGATGAAAAGGGGCATTTATGAGAAGGAAAAGGGGCTCTTTTTAAATGGGGGCACCTATTAAAAAGGAAAGGGGGCACATGCGAAAATATAAGGTGCGCTTATCCGAGTTAAAAAGGGAGAATTATTAAAGTTGATATTCATTGCTTATCAATGTGGTTAAATCTCATATCAATGCAAAGGTATTATGTCTAGATCAATATTGGACTAATTCCAGCGTCCAAGAGGCAAACAGAACGCAGAAATCGCAAATCCAATGTTGATAAACATCCACCCCGGTAAACGCCCCTGATTGGGGTCCCGGAGTCACGTTATCGAGTGACGTCACTATATGGACCATTATGTAGTACGAGCGCAAAAGACTATTGATCGCTTGCTTGCAAAACACATCGCTGTGCTTCTTCAATTCAATTTGCTGTCTCTACGAATGTACTCTCAATATTACGATTATGGCCGATCTTGACTAAGAATTAGATTTTGAAGTCGACAGTGTTCAGGAGGAGGATGATGAGGACAGTATGAGCTCATATAGTTTTATGAGTAGTGACGATGACCAGAGCAAAATAGGTGAAATAGATGACGATTTAAATGAGACTGCTCGTCAAGCTGCAGGTGCAGATGCTACTGCTGGTGATGCCGCCGCGGCCGTGCTAGAGCCGGAGCTCAAGCATACCTACACGTCACAGACACAGTCACAAATAGCACTCTCACAATGAAAAAAGAATGACCAATAATAAAATATCGGTAGGCCTATATGAATAATTGTCTGATTGTTGCCAGAGCATACCAGAGCATACCACCGTCAGCCAGCACAGCCTCACATACTGCTCAGCTGCGCTGGCGCGTGTTATTCACTTGACGACTTAGCTTAGCTTTATAACAAGGCCGGCCGGCTAGGCCTAATAGCTGACGCGACGAGACCGGCCAGCAAAGGGGGCACCGCAAGGCTATCTGCCGCTGCGAAGATCAGTGAAGTGCAGTCTTCAGTTCAGTTTTTATTCTTGTACTTTTATTTATTTCTTATTCATATTTCTTATGAATTAATTGTATCCTTCATTTAAAAATCATGTAAGATAACAGTTCTTTCAACATATCTGTATTGGAAATCACGGTAAATCACTGGCACTGCGTTAAAAAAGACTTCGGTGCGGCGGTCTATACTCATATACTCATAGCTTCAATGCGTGAAATCTGTATCAATGCGTGTGATCTGTAAACAAACCGGTCACTTTTTTTACTTTCGGACTTAAGGGCTCGAGATTTTGCTGGAAAATGCCATTTCATGTATGTATAATTAGATTCAAGTTAGGTTTTTTTTTTTATGGTACTCATTCAGCTGTAACTTCAACTCGTTCGTTTTAATTTACAAATTTGAGCTTATATGTATATGCACCATCGACCAGGTCCGCCTGTCGAGATCAACAACTTCGTCGAAGTTATGGTCTAATTTAACGCTAATTTAACAGGTTTACAAAACCGATGAGGAATATCCGAACAAAAAAACATTAATCTTGTTATTCTATATTCGTGTCATGTTTCTTTGCATACGTTAATGTGAAAAAATAACATGTAAAATTGGACGGAATATATTGGTAAAGGATGTTGTTTTGCGCGTTGTATGTAGCTGTACTGTTTACGGCGCGCCAGCTTGGTCCATATAACTACGACACAAAAACAGCGTCTCACGCTATAAGTCAACTTCCGTGTTCTAAGAATCTGAGAGGTGTTTCTAAATTGTGTTTTCGAGGGATTTCAATATATTGATATGATATCTAGTGAATATCATGGTTATCTAGATGCTTTTCACTTTCCATTAATATATTATTTGCCATATTTGTGCTCTTCAATGAATATCAACTTTAAAAGGGGATGGGGCACTTTAAACAAAGGAAAAGGGGAACTTGTCAAAGCAAAAGGGGAACCTCTCAGATTTGAATAGGGCAATTATCAGAGGTGAAGGGGGCGCTTATCAAAAGCGAAAGGGGCGCTTCTCGTAACTGAAAAGGGGAAATTTCTAGAGATTAAAAAAGGCACTTATGAGAATGGAATATGGACACTTATAGGAAAATGGGAACTTGTCAAAGGAAATGGGGTACGTGTCGAAATAAAAGGGGCACTTATCAGAGGTGGAAAGGGTGAAGGGGCACTTTAAAAATGAATAGGGGCACTTTTCAAAGTAAAAGGGGCACTTTTCCTATGTAAAAAGGGGAACTTTTTGGGTACTTGAACAAGTAGGAGGGGCACTGTGCCCCTCTGCCCCCCCCCCCCCCCCCGGAGCGCCGCATGTGCTCTTCACCTTTTCTCCTACCGGTCACTGTTCCCCGAGTTGACTTGGATTTTCCCATAGTTCGGTCCGTAATATATCCGGCCCGCAATACTCAGATCGGCAGGTCTTCCAGGCTACACCATGATTAGACTACATGTACATCTCTGAACGTTTGACATTGTTCCCTCCTTTCCTGACATATGGCTATCTTATTTTTCGTCATCTGAACTAACATTTCTCTTTTGTTTCCAGCATCTACTGTTGGGCGAATAGTTGACCATGAGAATGGTCTATACACCTTACTCTTTGTTGCTGGGTGGAGTGGGGTGATTAGACTACGTATCACACTTGTACATCCCGCTGAATTAGCCAAGTGGATCAAAACTGAATACCTGTAAGTCCTTCCCTAAAGGGAACCTCAACTTAAATAATATGTGTAGTAATGCTTATCGATCTATAATATTGCTAAAAGGCATCGTTAAACAATGTTTCCAGTTCTACAAATCTGAGACTGGCCCTACGTGTTATCAATGCACGTGATATGGTGCAATATTGAAGCCCTAAAAAAAAGATCATGAAGTGCCTGAAAAAAGTTAAATCTTTGAGTGACCGATTTTTACCATACTCGAAATTTCGAAATCATAAATATCTTGTTAATCAGACAGGCGATCGGCTTGTAAAAGGTCATGGGATTCCTGACTGACCTTAAAATTTATAATTATGATTGCCTCATGAGCTAAATCATAAGGCAAAGATACCCAATCCATTAAGAATTTGTACAAGATATCTATAAATGAAGATACTCTGGTCAAGATGTTATGTCTTTTAGCACTACATGGGCGCCGCCATTTTTCTTGATAATGTGACTTACCAGGCAAACTTGTACATGTACATGTATCATGTTCACAGTTATTTTAATAGGCTTCCTTCGGCGACCATTAAGTTTGACTATTTGACGATTCAGACGACCAAGTGACCATCTCCCATTTCCCCTTACTTTCTTTGCGAGGCCGACGTGTTGCCCTGACTACCAAGAGCGTGGTCATTAATCTTACTCAACGGAGTAAAAGTCCGAACCGGCATAATACAATTTACTTTTAATCCACAGTTTGAAATTTGCATGACAAATGCACTATCGGTTTAACTTTTTTGAAAACCAAAGAAATGAGACATTTATATTAGCTTCAAAAAAGAAGATTTCAATAAAACTTTAAATATTACTGAATCAAGGTCAAAATATTATCTTGCTTAATCAGCTCGAAGCCCAATATAGCTCCTTGGTTAACGTCTTTATTCGCATCAAATTGAATCACCATTAAACGCGTTGTTGTAACATCACAGATATTTCGAATTCCGTTTAACCGCTAGTCAAAGCCGGATGGTTTTAGGTTAAACGAAAATTACTCACTTTTGCGAAGGTCGCCGCTGACTGAAAGTAAGAATAGTAGAATACCACGCACCAGTGTTCTAGCTACGGTGGTCAGCACTGGAAGGGCTGGCCGTCCCGACCAGCACGGAGAATTTCCACCCCGGCACCACTCCTGATGAAAAACACTGCTTCCGACCGGAACTAATTTCACATAAAGCCCCACTGCACTAGTTTGGTCAGGAGGGATTAGACCTCCCTGCATGGTCACTGACAGGTGGTTATCTCATCAAATCAGCTCTCAATTAACATAAAAAAGAGGATCATGGTGCACCAATGGTCACCGATTAGGCATTGTTTGTTATATAGAGGGCGCCAGTAGCTATAAGTAGTGCAGTGGGGCTTAAAGGTACTATGTCCCATTTGCAGTCCAAAAAAATGAAAAAGTTAAATTCCAACTGCATTTGAAAGATAATACTAATTTAGAACTTCCCTAAAAAAGGTGGGGCTTGAAAATGTCTTCAAGTGGGAAAATAACGATTATTAGTTGTCAAATCGACTTTAGGGCTATAGAGCCCAAAAGTAATAGTCTTGATTTTCAGACAATTGTACCGAATGGTCATACGTTTTATGCTGCGCAAAGATTCAATCAGTTTAAACTTGGCCATCACAAGAAGTGGGTTATTGATGTAAACAAATGCTCATGTACCCTTTACAACTCTTTTCATGTATGTTATTACCAAAGAAGAAAAAAAAAGCCAGTCAGTCACTCAATAGTGTCTGACAGTGAAGTCTAGCAAGTAAACGGGTTTCCTTGCATAATTTGAATATGAGGACACTGCTAACGTTTAAATTTCACAGATAGGACATACATGACATATTCATAATTCCTGCAAAGTTCTACAGCATTTGAGGTTGGCTGCAAAAGGGACATAGTACCTTTAAACGTAACTATGTATGGAAAAAAAAGTAGTACTTACATTCATATTTCTGTCTTTAATCGTGTTTTTTTTTTGTGCAATTGTACAAGAATCATGTTTTCAATTTGACAATAAATGATTATTTCTAAAGATTTACTGAGTGTTGTTTTCAATGTTACAATTCATGAAAGACGCCATATTGAATTTACCGATGTATACGCTAAAATACACATATATAGCAGCCCAGACTCGTTTGATTAGTGTTCATATCAATGTTTATTTTTAATAGGGTAAATACGAAATTCGTAATTTTCCAGAAAATTAATGAATTAAAAAACTATAATATATATTTGTTTTATTATTTATAATGTCAAATTTGTCCGATATTGTACAATTTATTTTATATTTTTCATTGATTGGGTTTGAAGCGAACTTGTTTTGATCAGCGCCTAGTACGCACATGTATTTATGTTTATAGCTCGCGATCGCATGTATTTCAAAGCTGGGAACTTCGTTTTACAAGTCAACTTCTCAATCTGCAATCTTGTAATTCAGTGATTGTTATCGTGTAGATTGTTGCTCTGCAATTCAATATTACAAGTCGGGGCTGACTTATGATGACTTTAATGTCAGTTACACTTGATTTAGTAGCTTTATAAACAAAGTGATACCCAGTCATTGTTCCAATGCATGCCCGACAGTTAAGTTCCGTGTTTGTTCAGTGATTTAGTTTTTGATTGTGTAAATTATTTGGAAATATTTTGATTTTTTTTTTTGATTTTCCAATAAAAACATATATACAAATATAACATTTTTTGTTAATATTTTTTTTTTAAAGTCCCTGTAAACGAAGCCGTCAAATTGAAAACGGATAGTGCCAAGGACGGTTGGATGCCGGACGGTTAAACCTTTGACCGCAGCAAGCGGAGTCGGAGTCCAAATATTATATTGATTAGAGACAGAGATTTAAGTAGAAATTAAAATGTTCCTTTATGTATTTCAACAAAGCGAAGGTGTCAAGTGTTAGTATATGGAAAGATTGATATTATACGATACATTTTATAATTGTATAACAGCCATAGCATGAGAGCTCCCAGCTGGTCGGGACTTTTCAAATTTGGAAAGCACGAAGAACGATCACCGTGTTCCCTCAGCCTCGACGCCGTTTGGAGTGAGAAGTGTGTAGCCAAGCCCAAAGCTCTGCAGTACGCCATCATAGTATGTAATCCACCGAAGACCCTTCCATGCGATTCACTAGTGAGCCTTAATGGAATTCCATCTCTCTACACACAAGACTTCAAGAAACGTTTACCATCAGCCCGCAAGAAATTTCTTCAGAGGTAAGCTGATATTGACATCTTACCATAATAATATGCAGGGATGGGTGGACAGTAAACTTTTTTTTTCAGATATGTTTAGAAATTTGAATTACCTTCATAATCATAATTACCTCCTATAATCATCATGGAAGTTGTTGCTGATTCCATGGATCATACTACGTATTGAGCTCTACCTCATCGTTGAAACTGTACGAGTTCCATCCTACCCACCCCATCCCCAAACAAATAGGAACAGAAAAGAGAACAGGAAGAGAATGTGCTGTACCATTACTTTAAAGATTAAAGTAAAGATTCAAAGTAATCTCTATAAGAATGTTATTATGATAATTTTCACTGTTTATACGAGCAAGGTTATAACTTTAAAAGATGACTATGTATTACGTCTCCCCAACATAGTTAAAATAAGTGCTTTTCTACCCAATTTGATAGAAGTTCTGAATGTTTGGTTAACGGTTTTGGTGTTACATTTGTATGTTAGTTTTGAAGACTGTAATTGCTTCCAGGCATAGATTTTTTCCTTCATTTTCTGCAAGCAGGTATCCGAGTAAACGGAGCACCGGAAGCAGAATCCTAATATTGATCAGAGTGAAATATGAAATATGAATGACGAATTTTATGGATCGCATAAGGATCCGTTTTTTTTTATGGAACAACGGATGTGAGATTAGTATCTAATTAATTAATGTATGTTTTTTTCAACTGATATTTCGTTGCAGACCATATTACTATACAGCCATCACAAACGTTCCAAGTGATATTTTTGTTACTGGTGAGATTTCTTTCATTATTATTATTATTCTCATTATCACCTTTATATTTGTATTATTCATTCGGCAAAGCCAACAGAACAATAAACACAGAACAGCAGTAAGGTTTGAAGAGAGTCTTATCGACACCGGGAAAAGAAAAAGATTACATAAACTTCTACAACCCGCAGGTCTTCTTCTTCCAAACCATGTGTCTTCTCATGAATAAATAGCAAAGAATAGCAATATACAACAAATAGTGAATTGCAAGTACAAGAGAAAAAAAATCTTTTAATATTAGTTACTGTTTCTATGATTTTCCTTCTTTTGATATTCATTTTGCAATACCTTAATTTGACTGGCTTAATAAGTAATCTTCTAAAACTAATATATTTGTATATTAATGTACATGTTTTAGTTAATAATTACAAAGAAGGAATACAAATAGTTGTTAGGGTTTTTTAAACGCTAAAATTGTCAGTCATTTTTCTCCCTCGCATAAGATGCGTCAATTTCCCCCCCCCCCCCCCCCAAATATATGAAACATGAAAGGCGTTTTGAAAGGGTTTAACATCTGAAGAAAGATCTGAAAGAAATCTTCATTGTCAGGCAACTTATATATTCGTTGACGATATTTCCCCACATATTTGTCAAATTTTGCGCCCTATATAAGGAATAAGGGAATACAAATGTTTCATACATGTCAACAATTCGAAGCTCTACCTTTCGATTGCTGCGGGTACTAGCACATTTTCCTATGGGTAAAATGCATACAAAAATGCTCGTACTATTATGTAAGTAAGTTTGCCCTGAGTAAATAATCCCGAGATACGCCACTGGATTTTGCAACATTTTACCCTGCCTTTAGGAC